>OZ012737.1:331532387-331734887 GCA_963859935.3 Lathyrus sativus
TAAGATAGTAAGATTTCACACCCTTACCTCGATTAATCGGAAGCTAGAAGTTGTTCTTGAGCTTTCCAAGCTTTTCCTTCTTTTTCCTTCTACTTTCTCTTCTTCCTCCACTTTTCTTTCATGTTTTCTATTTTACATTTTCGTTCCGCTTCCCCTTCATATATCCTTCCCTTCGGTTTCTCTCCAATTTATTTCCTCTCTCAAAACATCTATCAATTCATTTAAACAATCATCTAATCATTCAAATAATTAGAATAATCCAAATAAATCAATTAATTAACACAAATAATTAATTATTGAAAATTGGGCTGTTACACGAATTGAGGGGATTCGGCGGGTTTGTTGATGAAGAAGACGATTGAGTTGGTTTGATTGAAAAAGGAAGTTAAATGATTGTGGTTCGGTGGTGTTTGAGTCTTGTTGAAGAGTTTCGTTAGAGGGTTGAAAGGTTCAAAACGGGATTCTGAAAAAGGGGTAGTTGGAGGAGAGGAGGGTTCTGTTGGGTTGATGTTGAGGATGGTGGTTTGAGATTTTGAGAAATGGGTCGGATGTTTGGGTTTTCGTTCATGAACATAGAAGATTTTAATGGTGGGTTTTCTGAATGTGGGTGAGATTTATGGTGTTTGAAGAAGGTTTGAAAAGGTGGGTCGTTTTCTAGATGGGTTTGTGATGTTGGAACTGGATTTCTGAGTTTTGGTGTTTGTTGAGTTGTGAAAGTTATGGAGGAATATGAAGTTTGTTGTTTGAAGAAGATTATGGGTTCCGATGAAGGTGAAGGATATGGTGGTGTTTTGAAAGGAAGATGGTGATGAAGCTTTACCTGGGTTTATGAAGAACATCTGGGTTTGGTTCGAAGGTGACTCAGATGGAGGGTTTGGAGATTTTCTGGAAATGATGAAGTTGGAAGAAGGTTTGAAGGTGGTGAAGAATTCTGGGTTGGTAGGATGAAGAAGATGATGCGATGAAGATGATGAATTGTGAGGGAGAGAGGCGCAGATTCCTAGGATTATGGGGAAGAAGAAAATGAACAGTGGGTTATATACCCACTGTTCGACACGTGGCACTGTTTTTGGCTTTTGTTAATTTGGGCTAATGCTGATTAAAATGTTCTGATGATGATTAGAATTGAAAAACAATGTTGATTAGTAAAATGTTGACTCAAATAATTAAATAAAAACTAACTAAAATCCTAGTTAAATAATAACAATTAAAATCTAACCTTAATGTAATTCTATTTAAATAAAACCAGTAAAAATTAATCCTAATTAATACTAAAACTGATTAAGTCTAATTAAACTAGCCTAAGCTAAATAACTAGTTAATCTAATTCTAATAACTCTCAAATTCTAAATAGAAATCTATTTCCGATAAAAATAATTATTTTTTAAACTATTATTTCCTAGTTTATAAAACTAAGCTATTTAAACTCTATTTCTAATCCTTTTTTTAAAACCAATTTAAGTTCTATTTTTAAAAACAACAAATATCTAACCATTAAAATTCTAAATAAATCCATTCAATAATCTATTTAAAAAAAATATTTTCTAAAAGGCTAAATTCTAGAAACTATTAAAATCCTAATAAAAACTATTTAAAAACTATATTCTGATATTAATTCTAAAACTAATTTAATAAATCCTATAAAAAGAAAATAAGGCAGAAATAGAAATAAAAATGCAAAATGCCATGGAAAAACGGGCGAACATCGAAATGCGCCAAATTATCAGCACGGACTGAATCACCAAGAAGAGAGTGACTTTCACTCAATTTCGACATGGAACTTCTCATTTGAATTGATTTGAATCGCCTGAAATGCGAGCAAAGCGGCTAAAATCATAATAAATTCAATTCGGATAATAACATAGGCAAGATGCGACCTAAATGATATGCAGATGAAATGCGGAGCAAAAGACAGTCAAAGTTAGAAAACGGGTGGGCAAATTTTAGGGTGCAACATGGTTGAATGCGAGCAGCTACCTCTCTCCATCTCTGAGCATACCCTCTAAAAGATTCATTTTCCTCTTGAGATAAGTCTTGCAACTGTATGAGGTTGGGAGCCATATCAAGATTGTATTTGTATTGTTTCAAAAAGGTGTTGGATAAGTCTGACCACGACTGGATGTAGTTACTCTCTAGTTGCATGTACTAACTCAATGATGCCCCACTCAGACTATCTTGGAAACAGTGAATCATAAGTTTGTCGTTGTGAGCATAAGAGGTCATCTTTCTGCAAAACATCACCAAATGTTGCTTTGGACACGCTCAAAGCATTCAGATCGAAGGAATCACGCCCCTCCATGGCCTCCAGCTTTCCTTCCAATACACGACATCTTTCCATAATCTCAACATCTTGAGGTTGTTCTTTATTCACCACCAGACTTGTCCCTTGGAAATTTGGCGTAGTGAATGCAAAGTTATGGTACTCAACAGCACCATGAGACGATGCATGTTCATCTCTAACAGTGTGACGTTCTTGTAAAACCTGATTCTCAATAGGTATCTGAATAGGATGAGATTGAGCAAGATTGTTCACTTGAGATGTAATGACGTTCTTATTAACTATAGGCCGTCGATGGTTGTTCTCTCTCCTTGCCAAGGCTAACATAGCTTCCATAAGTTGGTCTAACTGGTCCTTCATCAAGTCAACATCTGATCTTTATACAAACTGATTATGCTCTTCTGAGTTCATGATTCTTCCAAGAGTTGCTTCAAGTCCAATACGAGTGTCAGAAAATCAACTGCGAATTATGTACAAAGGAGTGCCACGGTGAGTATTTGATATCAAGCTATTAATTAACTTGAATCAAAAATTATTATTCACCACTGATCTTTAATTTATCCAAGGGAAGGGAAAAAGAACGAATAACCCAAAATATGCAATACAAATGCAATAAAGAGAATCTAAGATTCGGGGGTTGATTATACCTAGGAAAGGTGTTAGCATCCTAAGTATCTATAATACTCTATAGGAACCTCTTGTTTTAATGTGTTATTTCTTATTTTTTCTGCTAAAGGGTGAAAAGAAAAGGGAGACCTAAGGTGTTATTCCTAAGTATGTTCGCCAAGACATTGCATCTCGTGCCCTTGACGGGAATGGAATCAGAGCATTCGTAGTTCCCCTCACTAAGGGTAAACAATGTTTGTTGGTTGGTTTTAGGAGAAGAGACAAGTTGTTATCTTAAGGAGAACACTCAACTTAAACTACCATAAACATATGGAAGATGGATCTTTTCTTCACATTAAGAGAATGGCTCTAACTCGGATATATAATCGACGAGTATGCCACATACCTCTCTCAAGTGGAAAAGAAAACAACATCTTTCTCAACAATTTCATAGGATAGGAGAATTACATCTCAACTAGGGATGACTCATGTCTAGTTCTCTCATGGAAAAGGGGAACCTAATTGTAGGTTGTCTAAGTTAACATCCTAAGGGAACTAACCTAATTTTACGAATCTAAAATATAATTAAAGGGAAAGTCTAACATAATGTTATCATGCAATAGAGGTCAAAGCCTAAAGCCTATATTGATTCAATTTATTGAAGATAAGGTTGACCAAATATTCTAAGGGATCATGAGAAAGAACAATTATCTATGCACGCCAAATCTTGAATTCCTATCTTAATTACGATTCACCAGGGAGTGTCACAACTTTAAACCAAGCAATCAAAGTGCTTGAGAAACTATCAAATAATCAATCATAATCCTCGAATAAAAATACAAATATAAATGCCTCATATATTAATTAGAAGTTAATCACCAATAAACTTCAAAAAAACGACGTCCTAGTTTCCTACTAAAACTCCTAATTAGTAAGAACAAACTATTCAATAACGGGCTAAAATTCTAATTAAAACACATATGATTTCAAAATTAGAATCTAATAAAAGACTAATTAAATATAGTAATAATTAAAAGTTGAGGAAAAAAATAATATAGTGTAAGATAAACAAATATGGGTGTGTTAGAAAAAAAAGAAAAAGAAATATGGGTTATGGGACTATGCCCACACGGACCCACATCAACAACAACAACGTTGCATGTCGGGAAAAAAGGAAATGGACAAAAGACATTGTCCAGTACTCTCTCCCTTTCGCACACGGTTTGTCTCAATCGGACAAGCCCCCAAATTAATCACCAAACAAAGACTTTCATAATATTCACACAATACCAATCAAATTGGAGCGAATAATACAAGTTAAAGAGGAATTCGAGTAATTCACAAAAAAGAAACAACAACTGAGCAACACACGAAGGTGAAGGAAACTTATCTGTCGGAGTTCGTCCAACACGTCTTCGGCGGTAATGCGAATAAGATGAAACCTGGGCTCTATATAGGTATGACTCAAATACCCTTCCTCTTTATGCAACAATTTCTTTTGTGAGTGTGCGGTAGTTGTTGTTGTTGTCTCTGTTTTTGCAATGTATGCACTCACCCTTTGTAATGCGTGAAAAAATTATGCGTGGGAGTGATTCTCTTGTCCTCTTTGTTTTTTATAATGCATATATATAGGACTAGAAAATAGACAAGAATGATAATAACAGTTAACACAATGTTTTTTTGTTTTTTATGATAAGACAAGAATTAAAAGAATTAAAAATCATGTTTTTATATTTTTTATGATAAGACAAGAATAAAAAGAAATTAAAAATCATGTTTTTTGTGTTTTTTTATTATAAGACAAGAATAAAAAGAATTAAAAATTATGTTTTTGTGTTTTTTATTATAAGACAAGAATTAAAAGAATTAAAAATTATGTTTTTGTGTTTTTTATAAAAAAGAAAATATTAATAAACAAATTAAAAATAAAATTAATTAATAAAAATAAAAATTTAAATTAAAAATCTAATTAAATATAAATAAATTAAATGATTATTTAACTAAAAATAAATAAAAATGATTAAAAAAATAAAATAAAAAGTCGGGCAGAAAAGTGCTCGAAAATATAAAATGAACACACCAAAATAATCAGGGCGAAATAAAAATATTGGAAAAATACAACATTTGGTCAGATTTTGAAATAAATTTAGACCGGTTTGTCTGTAATCCAACAAATTTATTCTGACTGACATTTCGAATACTATGCAAGATGAAGTGCATGTTATGTTATGCAGATGATGCAAAAGGAAAAACAGAATGTTAGGGTAAAAAATTCGGATATGACAGATGCCCCTATTTAAGTTTCTTCTATCCGGAGATATGGAGGTCTAAACCTTCGTCTTGACGTGATAGGAGAGACTTAAATACAAACATGCACGACTTTTGGTCCTAAGATGCCATAAAATGCACATGATATGAGAGGATATATTATGCAAGGCGAAGATCTGGGGGGAATGATGCCACAGGGGATAATTGTATACGGAGAACGCTGCAAACACAAAAAAAAGAAAGCGACGGGGAAAAAATTCGACAAAGCAAGACTCTATGAAGATTCAACTCCACCGAGAAAAAGACAAACAACCACCACTGGGAATAGCTTAAACATATGGTTTCCCCAACAAAATAAAGATGTATAAAACTCATCATTAAGAATATGGTAGTCCAAGCAACGAGCGAGAAATTTGAAATTGAGGGATAACCTACTATCAATAGACGGTAGCCTAAGCAAAGGTATTCAGCTAAGATAAAGGCATTTGTGTTAACTACTATCAGTCATATGATAGCCTAAGCAAAGGTAACATGAAAATGAAAGATGCCCTACTACTAAACCTGGTAGCCTGAGCAAAATTATATGTCCAAGATGATATGGTATATTACACACTATCAAATGTACGATAGCCTAAGCAAAAGTATCCAAAATTTCTGTGATATAATTCAGCTTCTTCTTTAACTAAATCATTCATTTAGAAATGGTAAAATAAACCTCTCCACGCTTCAAGGTTGTGTGCCATGAACGGGTCTCAGCTTCTTCTTTTACTTGAAAAGGGTAAAATAAACCTCCCCACGCTTCAAGGTTGTATGCCATGAACGGGTCTCAATTTCTTCTTTTACTTGAAAAGGATAAAATAAACCTCCCCACACTTCAAGGTTGTATTCCATGAACGGGTCTCAGTTTCTTCTTTCACTTGAAAAGGATAAAATAAACCTCCCTACGCTTCAAGGTTGTATGCCATGAATGGGTCTCAGTTTCTTCTTTAATCAAGTATTCCATTTGAAAAGGGTAAAATAAACCTCCCCACGCTTCAAGGTTGTATGCCATGAATGGGTCTCAGTTTCTTCATTAATCAAGTATTCCACTTGAAAATGGTAAAATAAACCTCCCCACGCTTCAAGGTTGTATGCCATGAACGGGTCTCAGTTTCTTCTTTTACTTGAAAAGGATAAAATAAACCTCCCTGCACTTCATGGTTGTATACCATGAACGGGTCTCAATTTCTTCTTTAATCAAGTATTCCACTTGAAAAGGGTAAAATAAACCTCCCCACGCTTCAAGGTTGTATGCCATGAACGGGTCTCAGTTTCTTCTTTAATCAAGTATTCCACTTGAAAAGGGTAAAATAAACCTCCCCACACTTCAAGGTTGTATGCCATGAGTGGGTCTCAATTTCTTCTTTAATCAAGTATTCCACTTGAAAAGGGTAAAATAAACCTCCTCGCGCTTCAAGGTTGTATTCCATGAACGGGTCTCAATTTCTTCTTTAATCAAGTATTCCACTTGAAAAGGGTAAAATGAAATTCCCCACACTTCAAGTTTGTATGCCATGAATGGGTCTTAGTTTCTTCCTGGAATGACGAATACTTATGGGAAAGTATCTTCACAGGGGATTGGGGTTCCACTAGAGATTTATGACATCAGCAGGAATCTGTAACTTACTTGAGATTAGTAAATATCATCAGGGATCTTCAGAAGAGATGTTGGCCAATTGATTTGTAAAACATGTCTTGTCAAATAAAGAGAAGGATCAATTGTAATAATTTTCACCAAACATCTCGAAGAGATGCCATTTGATGGAATTAACTTTGTATAATGGACTCACTGGGGAATACATCTCTACGGAGCATCTTTGTTGTAGTTTGAAAATGTATTGAAGTAAATAAAGTTCGGGAATTCTCAAATAAGGAGAAACACTTGTAAAGTCTTCACCGAACTTCTCTAGTGGATTTCCGGAGAAATACCATTTGATGGAGGATAAGTTGATAATCTTGATAAACTTATTGGGGGTAGACAAACTATCTCAGGGAGACTGCCATTTGTCATCCAAATAGAAAACCTGAGAACGAAACAAGCTGCTCAAATAAAGAGCTACCACTTGTTGTCTGGGTATAAATTTGCTGGAAAAAATGTAGTAACACTGCTGGAGAAATATTTTGTCTTCAACGGTGATCTTCAAACAGATTCTTCCTAGGGAGTCTAATTGCCAAATAAATGCACGCTCAATCTAGGTTCAACAGCCTAGAGAAATTCAAAATTGATTTTCAGGGACCAAAGTTCAATTCAAGAAATAACTGAAGAAAAACTGTCACGCAAGAGTCGATCCAATGAGGAATAAACTCAACTAGGGTTTATCTTTACCCAAAAGTGGAAAAGAAAACTAAAGTAAACATCTTCCACGAGGATCGAACTCAGTGGGGGATTAGAAATGTTGTGCTTTTTCTGCGTAGGGGAGACGACTCTACTTGGAGGGAGGAAACAACCTGGTCACTTGGGGATAAACACGACCAAAGTGAACAAACAAATAAACATAAAAATACAAATTGCACAGATGCCGTGTATCCATATGAGTGAATGTATGTTATGTTATGCTTATGCAGACAAAATAAACAAATAGAAGTAAACCAGAGATGAAATAAACATCTCGACACAAATACTCTGCCAATCTTCGCAAGATAGAAGCATCACTGGGGTGAATGGAAAGCCACACATGAAATCACATTCTTGCTTTAAGGCTTCAAACTTCTCTGGGGGAAAGAGAGCACTCCACTTGGGGATATTATATCATGACTTCACTTAAGGTATTTTCAAGATGAATCTCGTTGCTCTGTTGGGATGAGAAAGATTCACTGGGAAAGGATCAAACTCATGATCGAAAAAACATCATAGGGGATAAAATAAATATCCACTATGAACTGAAGTAGACTGAAAGGAAGTCATTATTGGAGATTCCAGAGTTGAGGCCTCACAGGGGATAAAATAAATATCCACTTCATTAGGGGAACTCAAATCAAAGTCGTAGGTGCAGATATCAAAGTTGAGACTCTATGGGGATGAAATAAGCATCCACTTTGCCGGGGAAGATTGAAGTTGTAAGAAGTCTGTTGAGGAGTGAAATAACATTCACTTTATTGGGAAGGTTGAAGCCAAGGAAATTCATTAGCAGATGCTTAGGTTACCAATAGGGTAAATCTTGCACCAGACATGCCATAACTGCTTGAAGTGGAGATTCACCGGGGAATTGTCATGACTACATGTGGTAGAGACTTAAAGGGGAATCATAACACCACTTAAGACAAGAGCTCTTTGGGGTATGGGTGAAGAATTATACAAGAACAAAGTAGCTCTGCATTGATGAACTGCATGGTATTCACCATTTCGAACAACATTTGTTGTGAATGGATAAAATAATCTTCAATTCTCAAATGCCCCAAGATCACATAGTTTACGAGAAGAAAGTCATTCCAAGAGGATTTTACAGAAAACCTGGAATCTAAGATGTTCCAATATCTTCCAACTCTTGGAGATATTTGTTGAATGTTGGCGTAATTGCCCCAGATTGACTGCATTATGTATAGCTGAAACATCAAACTTGCCCCCTTAGGGATGGTTAGTCTGTGAAAGCAACAAATGGGAAATAAACTTGCCCCTAGTTGTTATACCCCAAATTTTGACCCCCTATATCACATTGTAAAATTATCTATATCATCAAGGATATCACATCCGATCAAGTATGAATCGAAATTGAGGTTTCCCCCCAAGAAAGAAGAACAGTGTAGTCTAAGAACTCAAATTAGGGTTTCTGATTGGAAAAGTCAACTGTAGTTTGAATTTTGACCTAAAAAGGTCTAAAATGGTGGAATCATGGTCCATAAGGCTCATATGACCCGAATAAGTCTACACATGAAGTTTCAAGGCCTCAGGGAACCCAGAACACTAACAGTCGATTAAGAGGTTTTCGATCGTTCGGTTCGTCTGACTGAAAAGTCAGCCCATTGACAAACAGGGTTTTGACTCAAAATTGAAGCCAACTATGTTCCCAATGTTATGTCATATCTAATCATGAATTTTTGTGACAATTGGATCAATAATTGAGAAGTAATCGAAAAGTCGGGAAATTAGGATTTTGAAAAGGGCCAGGCCATAACTTCCTAACCATATGTCCAAATGGAGTGGTTCAAAGCTTGTTGGAAATTTCTCAATGAGTTCTTTAAAAATGGTATCCACACCCATGAGCAGATAATGAATGGATTTTGATTTACAAGAAAAAAAACAAGGCAAGAGAGAAAAAACACTTAGAAAATTTTCATGTTTCTTGACTTTTAAGTCAAATTTTCAGCCAACTTCAAGGTGATTTTTGACATAGTTTCATTTGGAATTTGAACTTCAAGTAAACATGAAAGATGTAGATCATATTTGGGGCTCTCCAGAAAGTACAAGAGCATTTTCTCAGCCCTCATGGTTAGGGAGAATTGAAGGAAGAAAGTTGAGGACTTGTCATGTCACCAAAACAAGTGCAACTCATGTCAATTAGTGCATAAATCAACATAGACTCCTCTAACTACTTAGTTAGATTTTTACATGATGTTTAGAGACTTGATTGATAACTGTACAAGAGGTAATCACCAAGAAAAACCAGATTTTGAACTTGTAGACTTGTTTAAATTAAGAAAGTACAACCAAGTACACCATGAAAGAGATACTTTTGCTCCAAACCTGCTGCAGCCTAGCTACCACATCAATTCAATATTCCTTTCACCTTACCATCGTCTGTTTACAGTCTGTATTATTGCTAGGATGCATTGGAAACTTGTGCCTTTGTCTGATACAAGATCATAAGATTGGTCTTGCTTGCTTTTCCTTAAAAAATGCAAGGTTTGTGCAAAAGGATCAAAACTGCCCATGCCACTTGATCTCTCACTTTTCCTATAAATAGAACCTCGCCCTCATATCAAAAGGACACTAGAGCAAGTATGAAATCAAGCTAAAACTCTCTCATCATTCTAGTTTCCACCTTCTTGCAAGTATTGAGTTTTGCTTTGTAACCAAAAAACTGTCTTGGGCAAAACATTGTCAAAAACTATTTCCATCCATCAAACACCTCTCCTAATACTTCAAACACATTGTAAATGAAGTATTGAAGCTATTCCAACCATCACTTTCACCAGAAAACTATCCTCCAAAAACTCAACTGACAAAGCTAAAAAGTTTGACTTTTTGCATTTTGAGAGCTAGAACTCTGTCCATGTCATTTCTAGATGATCTAACCCTTCAAACACTTCATATATAAGGTGTTTTTGCTATTCAAATACTCACCACGCTTCTGGAACCACATCTCAGAGATCTTCCATTGGACTTGTTTGGATTTTTCTAGCTAAAATCATCTTACTGCCAAGACAGTCACTTAAGAGGAACTTGGATCACTTGAATAGCATATTTTGAACATTTTGGTCTTTCTCAGATCATCTTCATCCAACTGGAATTCTTGCAGAGGAAGCTTGCTTAGGAAGTCTTCAAGAGGTAAGTTCTTGCAACTACCTTTTCTTAGCATCATGACTATTTTTTATGTGCACTAGTTTTGAACATGCTTAGAACTTATTTTAGGTCATGTATGAACTATAATATGTTGTTATGCTTGTTTCCTTAAGATTGTCTCAAATATTATGCTTACCATGTGTTGAAAACACATTTACATATGCATTGTCTTGCTTCTGTTTAGGGTCAATGTTGGAATGGTCATAAACCTTCTGAGTATACCATATATAATGTATGTGAACCTTGATTGACCTTGGAATTTGAATGTATGCGACTGTCATGGTTTTTACTTGCTAAGATTACTTGAATAACTCATATCCATATGTAATGTTGTACCTCTGATCAAAACCAAGTGATTGTTTGCTTGCGAACATCTTTATTATTATGTATGTAGTGTGTTTGAACCATTTGGTAGTGTGTATCATGTATGAATATGCCTCTGACTTTGAAATTGCAAAAACCATCACCATTTTGATTTTACTATCGTGTTTTAATTTAGAAGCACTTTTTCCATAAACCAATACCACCACTGTTTTCCTTGATTAAAAATACACAAGTTTTATTTTTGGTTCATAAGTTTTCATTGAGTATTTTGGAAGATATGGATGTTCATGCAAATTGGATTTGGCAAGGTTTTTGGTCATGGCGCTTTGGTTGTGTTTCCAGGTCACTTTCAAGCTTATTACTTAATTTGGGGGGTTGAGACATTGGATGTATCACCACCCTAGTGGTTTACCATATGCGCGCGTATTATTAATTGCCTTGCCAAACCTGAGTTCGATCCTGGCTTATCAACTCTTTTGTGCATTTTCCATTTTTATGTGATTTATGCCTTATTATATTCTGCTTTCATTAAATTTTCAAGTGCGCGCCCTAGTTGATTTGGCATTGGTTTTAACTTACAAACAAGGGTGTGTGGGTTCAATCCCATTGGAAGACATTTCCTATCTTTTTATCACTTGTTTTCTTATTTTGTCTTTACAAATTAATTCAATCATAACTTTCTTGATTTTCATCATTTTTGTACCATTCTTTTTGCAAATCACTCATTGACATGTCTATTTTCAATAAGTGAGGAAATAATTCAAAAAAATTAGTTTTTGAAATACTTTAGTCCACTTGGAAGATATGGCCTTTTTAGGGTTTTCCATTTGTTTTCATGAACTTCTTTAATTCAACCTTTGATTTCCCTTTACATGTTTGATCTTGTTTGAGTCATCCTTGGTCATATAACATGTTTGCATATATATATATATATATATATATATATATATATATATATATATATATATATATATATATATATATATATATATATATATATATATATATATATATATATATATATATATATATATATATATATATATATATATATATATATATATATATATATATATATATATATATATATATATATATATATATATATATATATATATATATATATATATATATATATATATATATATATATATATATATATATATATATATATGTGTGTGTGTGTGTGTGTGTGTGTGTGTGTGTGTGTGTGTGTGTGTGTGTGTGTGTGTGTGTGTGTGTGTGTGTGTGTGTGTGTGTGTGTGTGTGTGTGTGTGTGTGTGTGTGTGTGTGTGTGAGGGGGGGGGGTGTGGATATTTGCTTTACCATGTATGTTCTTATTGAACTTTTGTTTGAACTTTGAAATGCCTCTTGATGCTGTAACTTCTTTAGAATGATCTATAATACCCTATCCTTTAACTTGATTGATTGTGTGTCTTCATAGAACCATGACATGTTTAAGATTTAATTCATATGCCAAGTTATTACTTGTATAAATGAATTTTTTTTGTTTACCTTTAATGAACTTGTTGTTGTCACACATGTTTCATGCCTAGTCTTGATGATTTTTACCCTCATAATCTTTGAATTTTTCCATGATAAGTAATGTTTTGACTTATATGTTTGGTCTTGTAAGAAACTTTATCACCATCCCCTTTTAGGCATTGTAATATCTTTGTTCACTAATGGTTGTTACCATTTGGTTTGATTATACTTGGTTGTGACCTTGTTCTTTGCTTGATGTTGTCACATACTTGCATTACTTTATTGTTTGTTACCATGTTATTTCATATCTTCATCATGTTTGAATGGATATTTATATGTGCTTAAACTTTGTTAGGTTTCCCCGGGGTCATAGATAGCTCATTACCTTCCCTCTGACTTTGTTAAGTCATCTTGAACCCTAATTTAGTTAAGTTAGAACCTACAGGCCATTAGACCTTGCTTAAGTCTAAAAGACCTACCCCTTGCTAGGAGTATATTTCAATTAGAACTTTAAGATAGAGTTTGTTAACTCTATGTAAGGATCATTTTTCATGATCACTTACTTCCCCCTGTCTTTTGTCAAAGTCAATCCCCTTTAAGTGTATAACTTAGAATAGAGAGTTTTGTTAAACACTATACAAGCATTGTTATGTTTGTTCCTCTAGAGTCTTAACCATAGTCAAGTACTTTTTAATCCTTGGTTAGGTGAACTAGGATTGCTCTGATTCTATCCTAGTTAGGATACGCAAGCAGAAGATGCGATATCTTTGTGAGCAAACTTAGAACTATCCTTAGGTCTTAACCTAAACTTGTACCCTAATCCCAAGCTATAGCATAACCATAGCAAGTTCACCATACAAACATACAAAAGGTTGCTGTAGAGTACTACAAATGTCTAGGATGTGAAATACCTACCCTATGCATAACCAACCCCTGATCCCTGAATCTCCCAGCGTTGTTGTTACATCGCACAAAATGTCTTTCTTTCTTTAACCATTCCTTTGGATAAATTAAAGTCCGTTTGTGAATTTAAAGAATTAAGATTCAAGTTAATCAATAGCTTGACATCATGATTCTCACCGCAACAGAAATGACGACTTCACTCGGGACTATTCGCTTAAATCTTGAGGGTTTAGCCTATTCTGTATGATTGTATGCTATATTTGTGAATGTTTTCTTACATGTATATTTGTAAATATATTTGTATTGTATGCGTGGACATTCGGTATCATGAGCGGTGAGATAAGTCCTAAATCGAACTTGAGTGGCACATATGATAGGATGTGATATGATCAATAGTTGACTGTTGGGAGTAGCCCTAACAAGTTTGACAAATGATGTAATCATGCTTAGTTGAGACCTTCTTGAAATGATTGATGATGTATGAGTAGTCATATATTCCATTAATTGTTTCAACCTGAGAGTCCATGAAACTGAGGACCTTTAGTAACACCTTTCACCTCACTAGGCCTTTTTAGGCCGTAGTGCAGAAACTATCAAGGAGTAGTCCCGAAATAGTTGTCATGCGATACTACACTCAGACGAGTTTATCCCGAGAATATTTTTGAGCCACATGAGTAGTCATGTTGGCCGATAATATCCGAAGGATTTACTATGACTCTGGGAACTTTGATAGAACCCGTTCGAAAGGTACAATTAACCTATAGTACAAGTCTTGGGGATGGGTAGACCTTGTAACTCCATGCTTTGACCTTGAGCTTAGTGAAGCCCTGTGTGTGCATGTGCATTGTATTTGTGAATATTTGCTTATGTGTTATGTATGCATCATCTCATCATCTCATCATAACATCTCATCTTGCAACTAGTTTTGTAAAGCTCGGCTGATTTCTTTATGTAAAACCCTAGATATATCATGGATATTGGGACAAGAAACACCAAGAAATAAAATTTCAAGAAGCTTGATACATCCAAGTTAAGAAAACTAGGGACTATGGTATCAGAAGACTTTGGGAAAAGATATGGGAAGATAATGAGTATAGTCAAGATTGGGATGGAAAAGGGAGTTCTCAACACTTTGGTTCAATTCTATGACCCACTGTATCACTGCTTTACCTTCCCCGACTATCAATTGATGCCATCCTTGGAAGAATATGCTTACTACGTGGGAGTCCCTGTAAAAGACAAGAAACCTTACAGTGGATTAGAAAGCTTACCCTCACCAAAGGAAATAGCAGATGCTCTTCACCTCGAAGTATCGGAGATTAAGGCTAACCGTGCCACCAAAGGCGGAGTTAAGGGTTTCCATTCTGATTTCTTAGTTAGGAAAGTTGCTTATATTTCCAAAGAAGGTAGTATGGATGCATTCCAAGCAGTTCTGGCTCTACTAATCTATGGATTGGTGTTGTTTCCAAAAGTTGAAGAATTTGTCAATTCATCCTCTATCATCATATTTCTAAGTGGCAACCCAGTGCCTACCTTGTTAGGAGACACTTACCATTAAATTCATCATTGAACGCTGTAAGGAAAAGGAAATATTCTTTGTTGTGCACCTCTATTATACAAGTGGTTCGTCAACCATTTGCCAAGAACTGACTCTTTTAGAGAAAATCCCAATGTATGGATATAGTTCCAAGGGATAATATCTCTAACGCAAGTTGACATTCATTGGTACGATCCCGCCTATGACAGAGGAGTTTATTTTGATCGATGTGGAACTTTCCTAAATTTACCACTCATTGGGGTAAAGGGAGGAATTAGCTACAATCCTGCTTTGGCCAGACGTCAGTTTGGGTTTCCAATGAAGGACAAGCCCAAAAATCTACTGTTATCAGGATTCTTCTATCTCAACATAGAAGCAACGGAGAATGTGAGAAAAAGCACAATCGATGCTTGGGAGAATATTCAGAAAAGGACCAAAGCTGATCTGGGAAAGAAGAATTATGTGGCCTTCGAACCATTCACTTTATGGGTGCAATCTCGAGCCCGAGATTTGAAAATGCCATATCTCCCTGAGAAGAGTTCGCAGATTGTTATCGTGTCATCATCTTCTGCCATTCCCATTGAGAAAAGGGAAGAATACCAAGAAGTTCTTGAAAGAACACAACTTAAGAGAGATACTTGGGAAGGGAAGTATCACACTGTTTTCTGAAACAACGAAACTCATAAGAGAAGGGCAAGACAAAGATGAACTGATATGTTGGCTCGAACAACGTGTGATTAATGGGGAAGTAACGAAATAAAATTTATTTTTCTCTAGCGCCAAGCCTACTCAAAGCATTCACGGATGTTCAAACATCCCACCTGCCTCTGGATCTTGGAAAGGCATAGTGGACAAATTGGTAATGGAAAATACAATGCTAAAGAAGTTGAAGAGGTCTCGCGACTGAAGTTCTTGTTAGAAACCTATGCCATAAGACCTAGTTTTCCGATGTAAACTTAGGCTTCTTGTATTGTATTTTGAAAGTTGTAACTTTTTCCAAGTTAATGAAATAAGGGGTTTGACTTAATTAACCTTCTGAGCTTAGTAAAACTAGTTTCATTTTGCATTTGCATTCTCGCATTTTTTCTAACCATTCAAGGAATTCAAAATCTTCTTTTTGCAGACATTGTTATGGATAGAAGAAGCAGATTTTCATTTTTAAACTTGAGATTAGACAATCTTAGGATTTTGGGAGGCCTCGTCAGGAATCCTGCTGCATTCATCGCAAAGTATGGAGATCTGCTGCCACTGTTGAACACAAGAGTCAATGAAGACATGCTACTGGCACTCGTTGAATTCTACGAACCAGTATACCATTGTTTCGTCTTCCCATATTTCCAACTACTCCCAACTATGGAAGAATATTCCACCTATTTGAAGATTCCCTTGACCTTTACGCCTCCCTACGGTTAGCCAAGAAGGAAGGAGGTTGCCAAAGCACTACATCTTGAACCAATGAAACTGCCTGCTCATTTGGTAAGTAGGGAAGGTTTTTCTAGAATGGAAGCAAGACCATGGAAAGAGATGAATTCCATTATGATAACAGGGACTTAGGGATCTTTGAAGCGATCCTGGCCTTTCTAATCAGTGAAGAGGCTATCAGACTCTTCATAATCAGAAATCATGTACCCACACTGTTGGCCAATACCTACTATGTTATCCATTATCGAACGATGTATGATTTAGGGTTATTCTCATGCTGCACAACACTTCTCAGCAAGTCGTTTATTTCACACTTGCCCAAGACTCAGATTCTCTGGAATCTCCTCAACAAAGATGCTTGGATCGAAAAATTAGCATCATTGACTCATTACGATGTCATTTTGTACGACGTCAAAAATAGTGGAATCACCATGAATCACAGCTGTGGAGACTTTCCAAACATACCTCTCATAGGCACAAATGGAGTCATCAGTTATAGTCCGATCCTTGCTCGCCGTCGTCTAGGATACCAAACATGACCAGAACCAGACCAAGACCTACTAAGGACTTACTTCTGTGAAAAGGAAAGTGACGAAAAATTTGAGACTCAGGCCCGATTAGCATGGTATCGTCCACATTTGCAAGGAATGACTGCAGAAGAAAATGTGAGCTGCCTAGCCATAAAAGCTTATCTCCTTTGGTCAAAGAAGATAGCTCTAAAAATGTTCTACAATCACACTTATGAAATCTCTGTGGGGCCATAAATATTCATGCCTAGAGATGAGCTGAAGTTCGCTTTAGTTAAAGCAGAACAAGAAAACGTCGAGTTATGGGAGCTGATCCGTCAGAATCAACACCAGGCCAGACCTCAAGAAGGGGAAGGATCGTCTTGTTAGAACGATTGAGGCCTCCAATTTCCTGTTTTTCTAAGATTCTAATCTTAAGAGCTTACAAATGTAATTGTTACTTGTTGAAAACTATGTTGTAAGAAAGGTCTTGTTCGTTAACAAGAACCATCTGTTGTAACAGACTTTGTTTTATCAATAAAATTCTGCTTTTTAAACGCGTTGTCACATGTGTTGTTAATTTTATTTGTAAACAAGATTATTGCTTTTCCTTGAATGGGTAGTTTTGCATTTACATTTGCATATCATTTGCATGGTGTTGCTTGGGTTCCCCAGCTCATCTGTTGTTCTTTTCAACCAAAGTGAAGAAAGAAAGGTCACACTGAGTCCCCACCACTACAACACCCGAGCCAGAGCTCAGAGAAGAATGGTTAATCAAGATCAAAGAATCGATCAAATTGACAATGATCTCGAAGGGCTACGAGGTAACGTTAGCCAGATTATGGAAGTCCTTCAGGTAATAAGAGCAAAAATGGACTCACAAACTACAGTGGTATCTGAAATCAACACGGCAGCGGCAAATCCTCCTCCGGTAGCAACCTCAGCAACTGAACATTTGTTTGGTATCACCAGGGATTTCATGCCACCATTCGTAATCCCCAACAATTCAACCTCCAGCCGCAAACTGTTCCATTGACGATGGAATTCCAAGATCCCATCTACACTCAGGCAGGGGCTCAAGCATAGGTCCGACCAATCTTCAACAACCATCAGCAGATATTCGACATACCTAACGGGTCTGAAGTTGAGGATGAAAAACATGAAAAGTTAAGGGTCAAAATGGATATAATGGCAAGACGGATGAGGACCATAGAAGGGAACAACGTCTTTGGTTCTGATGCTAAAGACATGTGCTTAGTTTCAGGGTTGGTATTCCCTCCCAAGTTTGTGATGCCCACATTTGAAAAATACGAAAGAGAGACCTGCACAAAGATTCACTTAATCATGTATTGTCGGCGCATGGCTGCACACATTGAAAATGACAAGTTGTTAATACATTGCTTCCAAGACAATCTTAAGGGTGCATCTTCCAAATGGTACTTAAGTTTAGATCAATCAAAGATCCACTGCTTCCAAGACTTATCTGACGCATTCATGCAACAATAAAAGTACAACATGGACTTAGCACCAGATCATCGTCAGCTCTTCAGCATGACACATAAAAGTTCTGAATCTTTCAAAGAATATGCGCAGAGATGGCACGAAACTGCCGCTCAGGTGGAACCTCCCCTGATAGAGAAAGAACTAGTTGATTGGTTTGTAGATACGGTCAGACCTGAATTCTACTAAAGGTTGATTAGCAGTATCACATCAAATTTTTCCGTTATTGTGGCCGTAGGTGTGAAAGTGGAGGTGGGTCTAAAAAGCGGCCAAGTAACAAGTTTAGCTAGTAGTGCCAGCACGAGCACGATAAAGAGGCCACAGGGAAACTTCCACAAGAAAAAAGAAGGAGAAGCCAACACAATAATGCACGAGAAAAGGGCACAAAGCCAAAGGGTCCCACGATAACAGTATCATCAATCGCAATATATAGCGGCAGTGACGCCAGTTTTCCTAAATCAACAAAATCAACAAAACCCTCAGCTAAGGACACCGAGTGTCTATCAGCAACACAGTCACCAACCTTATAAAAATTAACAGGTACAACAACTTGGAGCTCAAGCTACCAGGCCAGCCTACCAGAACAGGAAGCCCAAAATACAGTCGATACTAATGAGTTACACTGAATTGTATCCCATGATGGTGGCTAGAGGACTTATTTAGACAAGGAAATTGGGAGCCCCACCTAATCCTTTACCTCCCTATTACAATCCCAACGCACGTTGCCCTTTCCATGAGAATATTGTTGGGCATGATTTAGAAGGATGTTTTGCGCTTCAACACATTGTCAGGGAGTTGATTGAAAGGAAAGTGTTATCATTCGAAGACAATCATCCCAATGTAAAGGATAATCCTCTGCCAAACCATGGTGGAGCAAACACTTTAACTGAAGAAGGTGAAGACTCTAAAATGAGGACAACCACTGCAGTAGCCGAAGTTAAGACGCCGCTGGTGGAGTTACATAAAAGATTGGCTCAGGCGTGGTTGCTCAAAAGTAACCATGAAAATTGTGAAGAATATGGCCAGAACCCACAAGGTTGTGACCTTGTGCGAGAAGATATTTAATCACTAATCAACAAAGGAATGCTACAAGTCAGTAGTAAGAAGAGGAAAGAGGATGTGGTGGTTATTGAACCAGTGTTCAATATACCAGAAGAGTCTAATAAAAAGAGCGGTGTTCAAAACCAGCAACAACAAAATGACTCGACCCAACACCGTCAGACCAATATTCCGCGATGATCCAATACCCAGATTCAGAAAAGATCAACCAAGGTTCGATCCAAGGAGAAGACTAGGTCCTAATCCAAAAGTTGTATTGTGGAAATACGATTACTCCTGGTACAACTTGAAGGCTGGAAGAAAATAGGGGGATGTAACAAACATTGTCGGGGCAAGCAAAATGACCCGCAGTGGTCGAGTGTATCAGCCCAGGACAAACCTTACCGTCCTTCAAGCAGCTGCTGCAACTCCCATAACTGTTGTTATTATTCCTAAGGAAGTAATCTCCAAAGAACCCACGGTTAAAGGAAAAGAAATTCCCAAAGAAGATGAAGAAGAGTTTCTGAGAATAATTCGCCGAAGCGATTATCGAGTAGTGGACCAACTCAACCAGACACCATCCAAAATCTCGATCATGTAATTACTACTAAGTTCCACATCCCATCAATAAGCTTTGTTGAAGATACTCACACAAGCTCATGTAACGAAAGACGTCACTATGGGGAAGTTTGACTCTGTCGTTGCAAACATCACAGCCTGCAATACGTTGAGTTTCGACAATAGTGACTTGACCACTGAAGGTCACAAGCACAATCATGCTTTACACGTGTTTGTTAAATATGAAGAAGATACGCTCACCAGAGTACTTGTCGACACTGGATCAACCCTCAATATAATGCCCAAAAGAACATAAGCAAAATTGGCATACAAAGGAGCTGAGATGAGACCCACCTCTTTAATTGTCAAGGCTTTCGATGGGTCAAGGAGAACCGTAATAGGGGAGGTTGATTTTCCAATCATGGTGGGACCCCAAGTCTTTGAAATCACCTTCCAAGTAATGGACATAAACCCTGCATATATTTGTCTGCTGGGAAGACCGTGGATACATCTACATTACACCAAAAGATGAAGTTTGTCACTAATGATCAGCTGGTCATAGTGCACGGGGAGGAAGATTTGATGGTGAGAAACCTATCCTCTTTCAGATATATCGAAGCCGACAAGGATGCGCTTGAAACAACGTTCCAAGCCCTGAAGATTGCTCATGTCGTATTAATCGACAATTCTGCTGTAGTCTGTAGTCCATCTTTTGCCTCTGCGCGAAGCATAAAAGCTGCAATGAAGGAAGGACTCCCACAGGGATGGGGAGATGTTATAGAAGTGAACACTCATGCCAAGAAGGACAGGCAGGGGTTGGGTTACAAACCAACTCTAGAAGAAGCATCTGAAGAAAGCATACAGAAGCGGAATACCTTGTAGGAAATATTTGTAAGTGGCGGGTACAAATAAATGCCATCACTGATGAAGATGAAAGGAGAAATCTCGACAGCCTGGTGATACGAGATGGAGCAGCCTTGCGCAATTGGGAAACAGTAGAAATTCTTATCATACTATCTTTAGAGTAATGCATTGCTTGTTAGCTTTTGTTATCTTTGAAATTCCTGGTCTTGCCCAAGGCCAGCGAATCATTTTGTATGGGCCACTTTGCGATTTAAAATATTAATGAATGAAGAAGTGTTTTTGTTAAAATTCTTGTTTTTACTTCTCCCCATCATTTCCACTTTTTGTAAAAAAGGAAAAAATGGCAAACTTTTTGAAATTTTTTTAAATTGAACCCACCACCTGCATGTTTGTTGTGTGTGCCTGATCATGTTAAACCCTGTAAAACCATGCAAAAAACCTTCATCACCTACAAAATCCAATGATCATTCGGTTCCTTCTGGTAGTGGTTCATTTGTTTTCCAAGCCGAAGAAGAATTTGATGAAGAGTTTGAGGTTCCTGAAGAATTAACCAGGATGGCTGAGCATGAAGAAGCCTACCTTCAGTCGTACAAAGAGCCGATAGAAGTTGTCAACTTAGGTTCTGAAGAGATGAAGAAAGAAGTAAATATTGGGGCATCACTTAAAACGGAGATCAAGGATAGGTTGATACTACTTCTCAAAGAGTATGCCGATGTTTTCGCTTGGTCATATCAGGACATGCCAGGACTAGATACTGATATCGTATTCCATAAGCTCCCCCTGAAACTAGAATGTCCTCCTGTTAAGCAAAAACTCTGAAGATCAAGACCATACATGGCTCTAAAGATCAGGGATGAAGTGAAGAAACAAATTTACGCAGGATTTCTGGTAGTTTCAAAGTACCCTGAGTGGGTAGCTAACATCGTGCCAGTACCGAAGAAAGATGGAAAGGTCAGAATATGTATGGATTATCGAGATCTCAATAAAGCCAGTCCAAAAGATGATTTTCCATTGCCTCACATCAACACACTGGTAGATAATACAGCCATCTTTGTAGTATTTTCATTTATGAACGGATTCTAGGGTTACAATCAAATTAGGATGGACCTAGAGGATATGGGAAAAACAACGTTCATAACACCATGGGGCACTTATTGTTATAAAGTCATGCCTTTCGAATTGAAGAACGCATGAGCCACTTATCAACGAGCCATGGTTGCACTCTTCCATGATATGATGCATCAGGAGATCGAGGTATACGTGGATGACATGATCGCAAAGTCTCTGGATGAAAAATATCACTTGGATCATCTACTAAAATTGTTTGAAAGGCTCCGGAAATATCAGCTGAGGCTAAATCCAGCTAAATGCACGTTTGTAGTTTGATCTAGAAAATTACTTGGGTTCATTGTTAGTCAACGTGGAATCTAAGTGGATCCCGACATAGTCAGGGCTATTCAAGAGATGCCAGCTCCTCAAACAGAGAAGCAAATTAGAGGATTCCTCAGCTGATTGAACTACATCTCCAGATTTATCTCCAACTTAACTCCTACCTGCACGCCAATATTTAAGTTGTTACAAAAAGATCAGACATCTGTATGGAATGAGAACTGCCAGTCAGCATTCGAAAAGATCAAGGAATATCTCCAAGAGCCTCATATATTGATCCCTCTAATACCTGGAAAACCGCTTTTCATGTACATGACAATGTTGGAAGATTCAATGGGCTGTGTTATGGGGAAAACAGATGAATCAGGAAAAAAAGGAACACGTAATCTACTATTTGAGCCAGAAATTCACTGATTGCGAGAGTCGTTACTCACCTCTAGAAAAGGCTTGTTGTGCTCTAGCCTGGGATGCCAAACATCTCCGGCAGTATATGATCTGTCACACTACTTTATTAATCTCAAAGATGGACTCGATAAAGTACATCTTCGAAAAGCTGGCTCAAACTAGAAGACTCGCCAGATGGCATATGCTCTTGTCAGAGTATGATATCCAATACGTCGCCCAAAAATATGTTAAAGGCAGCGTCTTGTCAAAACACCTTGCCGAACATCCTGTAGATGATTACCAACCGCTCAAGTTTGAATTCCCTGATGAGGATGTGATGCATGTCCAAAGTTTGAAACTGAAACCCAGTCCTGAGGAAGGTCAAGAACCCGAATCCTGCTGGAAGATGATGTTTGATGGAGCATCCAACAAAAAAGGACATGGTGTTGGGGTTGTTTTAGAAAATCCAACTGGAGGATATACCATTATTACAGCCAGACTTTTCTTTTCTTGTACAAACAACATAGTTGAATATGAGACCTGTATCTTGGGACTTGAAGCTGCGATCGATCTTCGCATTAAGATCTTAGAGGTGATTGGCGACTCTGCCTTGGTAATCTATCAACTCAAAGGAGAATGAGAAACTCGATACGAGAAGTTGATTCCCTACAAAGATTACATTTTGGAGATGATCAAGTACTTTGACGAGATCACCTTCAAACATGTCCCGAGGGCTGAGAACCATATCGCAAATGATTTAGCCATGATAGCATCAATATGGAAAGTCTAGTTTGTCAATGAGGCACCTTTAATCTGCATTGAAAGAAAGACCGCACCAGCATATGTCATGATGACAGAAGAGTAATCTGACGGAAATCCTTGGTTCCATGATATCAAAAATTTTCTTCAGAATCAAGAGTATCCGGAGGATGCCTCTAAGATTGACAAGAGGGTTGTACAAATACTGTCATCTAAATTCTTCATAAGCAATAACATTTTGTACAAAAGAAACCAGGACATGGTTCTGCTTCAATGTGTTGATGAGAGAGAGGCAGATTTATTTGTGGAAGATGTGCACGAAGGAACCTTTGGTACTCATACGAGCAGCCATGCAATGGCAAAGAAAATCTTGAGGGCTGGTTATTACTGGTTGACCCTAGAAAGAGATTGCATCCTTTTCGCTCGGAAATGCCACAAATTCCAAATCTACGTCGACAAGGTGCATGTTCCTCCACATCCTCTTAATGTGTTAACATCGCCTTGGCCATTCGCGATATAGGGAATAGATATGATCGGGGCAATTAAGCCCAAAGCATCCAACGATCACCGTTTTATCCTCGTCGTTATCGACTACTTCACCAAATGGGTAGAAGCGGCATCCTACGCAAATGTAACCAAACAAGTGGTCGCCCGTTTTATCAAGAAGGAGATCATTTGCCAATATGGCATCCCTGATCAAATCATCATTGAAAATGGGTCGAATCTGAACAAAAAAAACGATGAAAGAACTTTGTGATAATTTCAAGATCAAACATCACAACTCTTCTCCGCACAGACCAAAAATGAACGGTGTTATGGAAGCTGCAAATAAAAATATCAAAAAGATAGTACAAATGATGGTGATAACTTACAAAGATTGGCATGAAATGTTACCATTCGCCCTACACGGATACAGGACATTAGTACGCACTTCAACAGGGGCAACCCCCTTTTTCTTGGTCTACGGGATGGACGTGGTGTTACCCATCGAGGTTAAAATACCTTCGTTAAGGATCTTAATGGAAACTGAACTTGAGGAAACTGAATGGATAAAAGAAAGATTTGGTTCGCTAAACCTCATCGATGAAAAAAGGATGACCGCAATGTGTCACAGTCAGATATACCAGCAAAGGATGAAAAGAGCTTTTGATAAAAGAGTTCAACTCAAGGAATACAAGGAAGGAGAACTCGTGCTCAGAAAGATCCTGTCAGTTCAAAAGGATATGCGCGGAAAATGGATGCCCAACTATGACGGGCCTTGTCGTAAAAATTGTTTTCTCTGGAGGCTATCTAATTCTTGAGACAATGGACAACGAACAGCTTAAGTACCTCATCAACTCTGATGTAGTAAGTAAATATTATGCCTAAAAGAGCGCTCGCTAAGTTGAAAACCTAGAAAGGTAACTCAAGTAAAAAAGAGTGTCCCGGTGAATTCAAAACCCGAAGGGGCAATTCAGGAAAAAGTTAGGGGCAAGACTTTGACTCGATCAAAAATCATTAAGCCCGCGGAAGATAGTCAAGGGATCACTATCCGTCGTTTTCTTCAAAACCAACAAATCAAATGGACTACTAGTTAGTAGGGTTGGATCATTGTTGGATTTTGTAACCTGTCTTGTTTTGTTTTACCATTTTTCCAATTGTAATTGTTCTCGAGACTTTGCCATTTGTAAGGTTCTCGCCCATTAATGAAACCAGATTTTGGACCAATCATTGTTATGATCTGTATTATTCTTGTTATGTAAATTTCACTTATTCATTGATAATGAGTTTTGAAAAAGTAAATTTTTTTGTTTTGAGAAACTAATCTAACAAACAGTTGCACCCTAAAATTTGCCTAACCTTTTCTTACTTGGTTTATGTTTCATTGCATTAGCATATCATTGATCTAACATTTGCATAGCATAGCATTGTTCATTTGTGCAGGGGATCAAGTGTGGTTTATATCCAAAGGAGCCTATCTAGAGGTCTTATTCAAGCTTGAGAAGTCACCAAAGTCATCAGGAAGAGGGTTGGGTTCTTGAGGAGTTCAGTTGTTTGTAGGTGGTTAATCTCCTAATCTGAGGACCAATTGAAGATCACCAGTGGGTTGTGAGGCCTTGATCAAGGAGAGAGTGTGTGGATAGAGCTCATAGAGTGCCTTAAGGGTCATGGTGGATCTCAATCATGTCATTGTGTCAAGTGTGAGGAGTCACAGTTGAGGGTGTTGCAATTAGGGTTTTCATCTGAATAACCCTAAGTCAACTGTGTAATTGAAGATGGTCAAAGCCCAATTCTAAGTCTTAGTAATCATGGATAGTTGTGTTGAGATACATGAAGTGATATCCTAAGATCAATCCAAGAAAAGTTCACAGTGTGAGGAGTTGCTAAACTAGGGTTCTCAGGGTAAAATCCCCTATTTAGTGCCTAACTTCAAGACCACTTATCTCAAGATGCAAGTTTCATATCCACTTTTGGTCAACATTAAACTTGTAGAGCATGCTTTTATCTTTAATTTGAGTACTAGAAGTCCTCCATTGGATTTATAGAACTCAAGTTATGGTCCAGACAAGTTACAGGTCATCTGAGGAGTGTGAAATTTGTCTGTGAAAGTTCACCAACTTCCATGGAACTTTTGACCTAGAAGGGTGTTTCTCCTAAACTTTTAGCTAATATGAAAGATGTAGGTCTTGATCTTAGCTTTCCAAATTGTATTAGAAGTCTTCCATATGATATATAGAACTCAAGTTATGAGGTTTACAAGTTAGGGGTATTTTGGGAAAGTGAGATTATAGGTCATTTGGCATTATAGGTCATTTTCTCCATCTTGCAAGCTTCAAATAAAGTTTTGTTCAACATGAAACTTGTCCAAAATGATGTTTTTAGGTCAACCATGTCCTCATGATGAATTGATTTTGCTTAGGGAGAGATTTGGTTTGAGAAATTTTGCAAAAAGGGAGAATTTAAAGGCATTTAATTGAAAAATTCCTGATTAATTCATTTGTGTTCAAAATAGGCCATATGAATACTCATTTTAATCAGAATAGCCATTCTAAACACATTGGCAATATTGGATTTTTCATTTGAGGTCAATTTCATAGCTTTGTGACTTGTACCTTCATGAATAAGCAACACTTTACAATTTGTTCATATGATGAATTCAAGCACTCTAATCACTCTATACTCCCTCAACAGACCACAAGGAGTCGAATGAAAGCTTCCAAGGGAAGATTTGAGCAAAAACTTGTGCATACCATTGTTGTTTTTTGGAAGAAAAGTGAAATGTGGATTTCTGGATTTAGGCCTCAATTTAACCTCAAAAGCCCATAAACCATCTCTATTTAAGTTCAGAAGAAGGTTTTGCTCTAGTTTGGTGATTAATTCGTGCTGGTAGCAGAGATTGAAGTTTGAGTTCAAGAGAAAAAAGTGAGAATCGTCAATTCTGATTGAGAGGTTTCCAAGGCAATTCAAGGTGTCCTTCTTCTTCAGCACACTTCCTTGAACGTTTCTGCACGATTTGAAGCTCAGAAACACTTCATAACTGCCTCAATTTGAAGCTCAAAACCAGGTATGTAACTTTCAAATTTACACTGATTCTAGCATGATCTAGCCTGGATTAGTATGTGGTTAAGCATTAGGTTGAAGCTTAGATCGATTTTGGATAGAAATCTGGATGATTAGAGACAAAATAGGATGCGATGTGATTTCTGTTTGGAATTGTTGTGGTCTGATCTTGAAGATTCTACACAATCTATTTAGTTGAGGATGATCAGTGTAACAAGAGGAGCATATCTATGGTTTTAGTTTGAGGAATGGTGAGGTTACAGAATTATGCATATTTTAAGATCTCTATCGTGTTTGAGAATCTATGAGGATTTAGGAAATTTGGAGATCATATTTGAGTTCTACACGAAATTTGGAGTGGATCTGTATAAGTTTCATTGAGTTTCCCTGACCTGCAACTCAGAGACCATCGGAGAAGATGACCGGAGGTCATCTCCGGCCACCGTGCTGGACTTTTCCTCCAACTGCCTTTCAAACGAAGAAGATGATGTTTCCACCCTTGGATCTGGCTTGAATCTTGACTTTGTCATTAGATCGTGTGGACGTGACTTGTTCTGAGGATTGGAGTTTTGGCTGCAAAGCGCAGCGTTCCATTTATTCGCTGGCAGCGCATGAACCCTTAGATCAGCTTGACTAGTATTCCCATCCAACGCCCCTCCTTTTATCTTGCATTTTATTTCTTTTATTTGATTTTCTTTTTATTTTAATTGCATTTTCTTTCTTAAATTCATATTAATTTCATAAATCATCAGAAAAATAATCTAAAAATATCTCCATGTTCTAGATTTAATTTGAGATTTTTCCGTGCTCCTACATTTCCTGTTTGCCTGATTTTCAATTTAATTTGATTTTTCTCATTTTATTAATTTCCTTAATTTTGTATATTTGATACATGATTTTGTTGATTTTTGTTCTTGCAATTGGTATTAGATCTTGGGCTGATTTTTTCCTAGCTGGTAGATTAGATGTGCATGATCCCCTATGATTTAATTTAGATTTTTTAGACAACATTAAGTTCTGCTTTGGATTAGGATCTTTAGACTTTCCATTTTAGGGTTTTAGTTAGATACCTTGTGATCTAGGATTTCTTTAGGTGACTTCCTTTTAGATTAAGGTTCTTAATCTTTGCCCATAGGTCCTTAACATAATTAGGTTCCCTTAGAAAATTTCTTAGGATTTTAGAAGACGTTTTAGTATTTTAAGTTGATTTAATACTTAGGCTAGTTTTAGTTGCTTTCAACATAGCACTTGCCTTAGATTGACCCCAATGGTTGCCTTTAGTGCATGATAAGCTTGCTAATATTCTTTGATAGTGTTTTAGACATGTTTAAGCTTCTGTTTGCTTGATAATGATGTTTGATTTGGTGTTTAGGCCTCCCTTTAGAAGTTTTCTTTGAGCTTGTTCAATTAGGGTTAGGAAGAGCCTAGTTTTCTTTCTCTTTCTTCCAAATAAACATGGATTGATTTGATTGCTTTCCATTCTCATCCCATGATTCAAGGTCCCTATGTGAAAGCCTCATCTTTCCTTTGGAAGAATGTGTGGCATTTTACAATAGGTAGAACCTTTGAGGATGCCTTTCTCAGATGACTGGTTGAGTGTCAGGAGGGATTCCTTTGGTTTCCTTCCTGCTTCCCATTATTAATCCAATATCTTGATGATAATTCTCTTCCCTTGTGTTGGAGATTGATGAAGCATGAAGATGAAGACTTCTCTTGAAGATTGATTGATTTGTTTGCTTTCAGTTGTTTGTTTGTAGACTGTTTGATTGTTTGTTGTTTATCTGCTTTGTTGTTGAGTTGTTTGTCTGCTAGTTTGTCTGCTGTTTTTCTGACTGCTCTGCTTTGCATGTGTGACTGATTGACTGTGTGTTGCATTAGACTAGGTTTATCATATAGTGATCTAGGCTTAAGAGCATCCTAAAGGTTGAGAATAGCTCCCTTTGCTTGTCTGCATCTAGAGGTTGAGTCTGTCTCCCTCTGCTTGACTGTTATTGCTTGACTTTGCTTGCTGGTTTAAGGTTGAGTCTGTCTCCCTTGCCTGTGTTTTGTGTGTTGCCTTTGGGCTTGCTTGCTCTAGAAGTTGAGCTGGGCTCCTTCTGCTTGTTTGTTGCATTGCATGCATTTTATTTACAGTTTTTTCTTTACAGTTTTTTCTTTTGTTGTTGTTTTCTTTTGCCATGTTCCCCTAGGAACTCTGACTTCTCTTGTTCAAGAGAAGTTATGACAGACATCAGGGTTCTAACCATGCATGATAACATTAGGTAGTTCCCTCCTAACCTCAACCATAGGTTCAATTTTGCATGACAACTTTAGGATTAGATCAGTTCCCCTTTAGTGCGTCTTTTCTCTTCTCATCTGCAAATAAATCAAAATACAGTAATAAAAGTTAATTGACGTCGTACGCTACGAGCCTTAAGCTACTTGAGAAAGGATTGTTGGAGAGTTTCTTTTCAACAGTCTGGATGTTTATTATGTTACCCTTTGGGTGACATGCGACGCATTCACTCTCAGGTCATAGTCTCTAGTGCAATATCAGTTGCAAACATCCATAAAAGATACTTCTCTAAAAAATGGAAAACAAAGATCAAACTCTTTTTGTCCTCTTGGACCTTTAATTCTTGGAAACCTTTTTCAGAAGGAGAGTTTTGTTAACTCCCGGTTCTACTGCAAACGGTAAACGCCTAAGTCTCCGTCGAGCAAGCTGCATACACCAACTGCTGGAACCGTTTGTTAACCTTACTCGGATAAAAAAGACAAACATGTGTCTCTCGTGTCCCGAACTACGTTTGCTCTGATCTTTCACGCTGTGTGAAAGTACGTAGGCACGAGATACGATATCTCGGCGAGCAATCTTTCCCCGTAGTTAGGCGAACTACGTTGACTCTGATTTCTCGTTCCAGACGGGAATACGTAGGCATAAAGTGCGACGCTTTGCCGAGTCACTTTCTTTTCTTTTCAAACCAGACCTTTAGCGTAGATAGATTAACAAACCCGTCAGATAAACACATCAAGCGTGGATCTCATCAAGTACGATGGACGTGAGGGGTGCTAATACCTTCCCCTTGCGTAACCGACTCCCGAACCCAGACAATGGTTGCGATGACCTTGTCTTATACCTTTGCGTCAGATTTTTCCGATCGTTTCCTTTCCCGTTCTGAGGGATACATAATGAAAGGTGGCGACTCTTCTGTCTTGCCGGCCTCGTTTTTCGCAGTAGCGACAGCTGGCGACTCTGCTGGGGACTCTGGTTCCCTATGCAAGTCAATCCTAGCGCCTGTGTGTTTACCTGTTGGGTTTTATTTATCGCACTTTACTTTCCGCATTTTATTTTCAGTATATTATTATTATTGTGTTGTTGTGGGAAGGGGCTCTGATGAATGAGAAGCCAGACCCAGGCTTGAGTGTACTTAGCATTAGTTGTGGAAATTAGTGGGCGCGTGCTTGCTTTGCAGGCACTAGTGTCTCATGAAATCCACGCTCAGACGAGGTTCTCCCGATTGACTTCTTTTCCGGCCCTTTGGGCTTGAGGGGTTGTTGGTTTGAAGGATTGTTGACTCTGGGGACCGATCATTTGTGACCCAGCAGAGTGAGGCCACTTCAAGGGATGATGATGCCACACCTCCTGGGTATCGTATCATCGCTCTTGAAAGTATGTGACGCTGAGAAACACATAGGATGCCATACCTTGTTTGTGATTCAGGTCCATACCTGTGAGCGGGGTCAGGTTATTCCAGGAAACCTTAACCTTCAGACTACCTGGTTTTCTTGACAGTGAATCAGTGTTGTTGGGTTCAGAGGGTTCTTATCATCAGAGATGTGGTTGTTTTCGACAGTGCATATTTATTGGTCCTCTTCGGGGTTGTGTTATCAGAGCAGTTGTGATTGTGTTGGATCAGAGCCTCGGTCTTCTCAGCAGCATGATCTTGATCCCCAGTTGCATGCTTGCATTTTGCGTTTTGCATACTCATTTGCATATCATTAACGTGTGTCTGTGTTGCAGGTACATTATCCCCGGATATGGTTTTCTCGCCTTCTGTTGTGCTATTATGGGATCTCTGAAGAAGAATGTGGCCTACAAGCTCCCCACTCCAGATGTTGCTCAGTTGTCCAGTCTGATTGCTTTAGCAGATGATACTGTGAGAGGTGAATTCAGAAAGTCTTATGGGAAGCTGCTCAGTTTGGTCTGTAAACCTTCTGTGTATGAGTTGAATGGGTTGTATGCCTTGCTGCAGTTCTATGATCCTCCTTTGAGATGCTTCACTTTCCCAGACTTCATTCTTGCACCTACATTAGAGGAGTATGTTGAGTTAGTGGGTGTGCCTATTAAGAGTCATATGCCATTTGTTCATATGGATGCTAAGCCTAATCTGGCTAATCTAGATCTTTCTCTTCATCTGGATGCCTCTGAGTTGATCTTGTCTAGTTGGAACGGGGTTCCAGGATTTTCTCTGCAGTTCTTAGTTGGGAAATCCCAACAGTGTGCCAAAGACGGTTGTTGGATTGTATTCAACGCCATTCTTGCTCTCTGCATATATGGTATCATTTTGTTTCCTAATATGCCTGATTTTGTAGACTTGGACGCCTTTCATATCTTTGCATCAGGGAATCCAGTTCCTACCTTGATTGGCGATGTGTATCATCTTGTCCATTACAAGAACGAGAATAGAAGGGGTAAGAATGTATCATGTTGTGTGCCCTTATTCTATAGATGGTTTGATAGTCACCTACCCAAGAAGGGTCTCTTTGCTTCATCTGCAGCCACAACTGAGTGGTCTAAGCGATTGATGGGTTTATCAGCGGAGAGTGTTGTTTGGTTTGATAGAGATATGTTAGGTATTGAGGTTATATTCAGCTGCAGTGGGTTTCCGAATGTGCCTTTGATTGGAAGAAAGGGTTGTATCAACTATAATCCATCTCTACTTGTCAGACAGTTTGCTTATGCTTTGAGAGCTCCGCCAAAGGATGAAGAGGTGCAGAAATCTCTATACCTCACCGGTCTTCTAGAGGGGGATATGTTATCTAAGCTTCAGCACGCCTGGAATGATATCAGTAGACGAGGGAAGTCATTGTTGGGGAAGAGTAATAGCCAAGCCTATGCTCCATATGTGACCTGGATCAGGACCAGAGCAGAGTAATAGCCAAGTCATTGTTGGGGAAGAGTAATAGCCAAGCCTATTGTTGGGGATGTCGTTTCCACCTGCTAAGCAGGAATGCCCTCCAGTGAGTGAAGAGCCTACTACCGTGCCTATTCAACAGTATAATAAGGTGTTAGCTGAGAGAGAAGAGCTGAAAAAGGCTAATGAAGAGTTGGAGAAAGAGTTGGCACAAATTAGAAGCGAGAGAAATGAAGTCGTCCACTCTTTCAAGAAGCAGACAGAGTTAGTGAATAGGTTAGGTACGGATTTGACTAAGCAGATAGCTGATCGTGAGCGTTTGGGTCTGGACTTCAAATCTGTCAACGATGTACTGGCTACTAAGAAGCAGAATCTGGATGAAGCATACCGGAGAATATCCAAGTTCAATTAGTAGTGGAATGCTACCATAGCCAACAACAAAGAGAGGGAGGATAAACTGAAGCAGCAGATCTCTAAATTGAAGCCTCAGGTGAAGGCTAGTGAAAAGAGGTTTGATTAGAAAACTGCTCGCAGATATGCCACTGAAGACATGCTGGACAAAGCTCTCGCTAACCTAAAAGATCGCAAGCAGAGGTTCGAGTCTAAGAAGTGAAAGTTAGAAGATTGCTTTGGCCAAGGAGCTTGGGAAAATTCAGTTGAGGGTCTCCAGTGCACTATTATGCAGAGAGAGTTGCTTGTTGAAGGGTTACTCACTCGACCCGATCATCCCGAGACTAGAGAGTTGCTAGAGGAGTTTCGTGCCTGATGTCGCACTTGATTATATTTGTAACTCTTTGTATTTTTCTGATTCTTGCTGTAGGCTGACTGTAACACCCCACTTCCCAAAAACAATTAAAATAATAAACATTATAAATAAACATCAGAGTTTTTTCTTCCCAAGTGGGATATCACATAGCAAAACCAACATTTCCTTATAAAAAGGTTTTTCTCCAAATACAACGGAATATTAAATAGTAAAATCCAACAAAGGTTTTTGATACGTTCACAAGAACAAAATACAAGTTCAGCATAAAACAAATAAAAACACCCAAGTCCCGTGCTACGTATCAGAGCATCCTAGACTCGACTGGCACACCATAATCCAAGCTAGCTAAGTACCTGGATTATCTGTACTTCCGAAGAAGCACAGACCACAACAACAACAAAGGGGTGAGAAAACATGATCAAAAATATATTGGTAATGTAATACATGTAAACAAGGTAGTAAAACACACCAACACCCCAATATTCACCCCACAACACCAATCACGAACCTACTGTTCAAATTACAATATAACATATTATAATGCAAATATGCAACTCAACACCATGCATGCGGTACCGACTCATTGGTTCATTCAATCGAACCTTGGACAGATCACTTACGCTCCTACTGAGATATGATCTATCCCCGACAGATCACTTACGCTCCTACTGAGATATGATCTATCTCCCACCATTCTCCACAAGGAGTACGGATGAATCACTTACGCTCCTCCTGAGATATGATTCATCCCACCAAACACCATGATATGCACGACACCAATGCATAACTATTATATTCAGGCACACTAAGTGCACACAATCCTCCTGATCATATCATCATACGTCAAGGCATATAGGTATAGATATATTACACACCAACATCATATAATTCAAATCACACAGTGAGCAATCTCACATTCTAACACCAAGTATAAACACATCCCACCACTCGGGAATACACCAACTAATCATCCACTTAAAATAAAATATTAAGGGATCACTTACTATCACCAAGTACACCAATTAAATCCTACAATAACCACTTTATCACTTCATCATGGCCAAAGGGATCACACAAGATCAAAGCTCACGGCCAAACGTTACAAAAAGTCACATTTTTCTGCTACGTTCGCTGGGACATTCGCCAGGCGAATCCCCGTAGCGAACCTTTGCTGGCATTCGCCAGGCGAAGTTCCTACTCTTTTGGTCTGGGATTTAATTCAGAATTATTCGCTACCACTCGCCACAGTTTGCCAGGCGAATACTCACCTTCATTCGCCAGGCGAAGCTTCGCCAACACTCGCCAGGCGAAGCCCAGCGAATGCTGCGATCCACCAAATTTTCTACTGCTCTGAAGTGCTACCAGAGTCAAATTCAAGCCTAACATTCCAACTTTAATCCTCATCTTATTCTCAGTATCAATAGTGCACGTAATTCAAACCAATCACTCCCTAATCTATATTCCAGAATCAACACTTAAACATTCTATCGATACATCAAAAAGATTACACAGAACTTCCCTAAAACCGTAAACCCAACCAATACCCCAAACTCACCAAAAACAACAATTCATCAACATCGACATATATCAATTCCTCATTGGTTTATCAAATACCAATTCTCAACATCAATCAACAATTATAGGCATGTCAACATAAAACTTCATACACCGATACATTCCTACGGGGTTAAGGAATCCCCACTACCCTATACATGTAAATACCATCCCAATCAAGTTTCTCCCCCCTTACCTTGTTAATCGATCTGATCGGTGAACAAATCCTCCAAGGTTTGCCAATTCTGAATTTCCCTCTTCTCCTTCGTTCTTCGCTCTCTTTCCCGTTCTTCTAACTTCTATCGTTCTAACTCCCCCTCTTATTCCTCTATTTTATTTTATATATTCTAATCCCGAGTAATAATAATAATAATAAATAATATTACTAAATATTAATAATACTAATCATAATAATACTAATAATAATAACAAATATAATAATAATAATAATAATAATAATAATAATAATAATATCAACACCAATATTACTATTATTCATTATATTACTATATCCACACCAAAACACCACCAATAATCCTCCCATATCAGAGACACCCACCAATCATCATCCAACACACCCCCACCAAAGGGCACACCAACACATAATAATTAAAATTATAATAAAATGACTAAATAATTAAAATGGGCGTTACAACTCTCCCCCACTTTAATTATTTTCGTCCTCGAAAATTACCTGATGGAAATAGTTCCGGATACGCTTCTTGCATCCTACTTTCCAACTCTCAGGTCACACTGCCTCCTGCAGTACCTCCCCAAGCTACCTTCACCAAAGGTATCTCCTTCCCTCGGAGTTGTTTCATCTTACGATCCTCGATCCTCAACGGCATCATTTCAACAGTAAGATTCTCCCGAACCTGAACATCATCTCTTTGAATTACATGAGATGGATCAGAAACATACTTTCGCAATTGCGACACATGAAACACATCATGTAAGTTCGACAACTCAGGCGGCAACGCCACCCTATAAGCCACATCTCCAATTCTCTGCAAAATCTCATAAGGTCCAATAAACTTAGAATCCAGCTTCATGGACTTCAACGCACGACCCACACCAGTCATCGGATTAACTCTTAGGAATACGTGATCACCTACACAGAATTCCAACTCTTTCCTCCGATTATCATGATAACTCTTCTGCCTACTCTGAGACACTTTCATTTTCTCACGAATCATCTGAATTGTCTCAGTAGTCTGCTGTACAATTTCTGGTCCAAGCACCACATTCTCACCAGTCTCATACCAACACAGAGGAGTCCTACACCTCCTCCCGTACAAAGCTACAAACGGTGCCATTCTAATACTCGAATGGTAATTGTTATTGTACGTGAACTCAATCAATGGTAAATGAGTATCCCACGCACCACCCTTTTCCAACACACAAGCTCTCAGCAAATCCTCAAGCGACTGAATAGTCCTCTCTGACTGACCATCAGTTTGCGGATGATAAGCTGAACTCAACTTCAACTTAGTTCCCAAAGCTTCCTGCAAGCTTTTCCAAAATTCCGAAGTAAACCTCGGGTCTCTATCCGACACAATACTGGACGGAACACCATGTAACTTTACAATTACCCGAATATAAATCTCCGCCAGCTTCGTCAACTGGAAACTAATATCAATCGGCACAAAGTGTGCAGACTTCGTCAATCGATCCACAATCACCCATATAGCATCAAATCCTCTCGCCGTATTTGGCAAACCTGTAACAAAGTCCATAGTAATACAATCCCATTTCCAAATCGGAATCTCTAATGGTTGCATAAATCCCGAAGGTCTTTGGTGTTCCACCTTCGACTTTTGACACGTCAAACAGGTATAAACAAATTGAGCAATGTCTTTTTTCATACCAGACCACCAAAATAATTTCTTCAAATCATGGTACATTTTCGTAGCTCCCGGATGGATACTCAGATTACTACGATGTCCTTCACTCAAAATCAGCTTTTTCAATCCCTCATCATCTGGTACACAAATCCTGCCTCTAAATCTCAATACACCTGTACTATCCAATTTAAAGTCACTATCGGAGTCACTTCCTACTCCAGGCATCAAATCTACTAATTTCACATCCAACTTCTGATTCTCTCTAATCATATCCAAGAAGTCATTATTTACCTGCAACATACCCAACATCACACTATCTGCAGTAGTCTCACAAACCATGCTCAAATCTCTGAACTGTTCAATTAACTCAATTTCTTTCACCATCAGAGCTGCCATATGAATCGTTTTCCTGCTCAAAGCATCTGCCACTACATTGGCCTTTCCTGGATGATAACTCAAACTGAAGTCATAATCCTTCAACAATTCTAACCATCTTCTCTGCCTCATATTCAGCTCTTTCTGATCAAACAGATATCTCAGACTCTTATGATCACTAAACACTTCAAATCTCGAACCATATAAATAATGCCTCCAAATTTTCAACCCAAAAACAACCGCAGCTAATTCGAGATCATGAGTAGGATAATTTCGCTCATGCGCTCTCAGTTGCCGCGAAGCATATGCTACTACCTTACCATTCTGCATAAGAACTCCGCCTAATCCCATCATAGACGAATCACAGTATACCACAAACGGTTCACTCGGAGTCGGCAACACTAACACCGGTACCGTAGTCAATTTCTTCTTCAGCTCTTCAAAGCTTTCTTCACAAGCAGCATCCTGTAATACCCCAAATTTTACCCTTTCTTTTTTATTTTTTATTTTAAATTCTTATTAACTTAATAAATTAACCTTTTTTCTTTAGATCTTGTTTTTTTAACTAATAATAATTTAATTAACCTTTTTTTATAACTTTACTAATGTTTCTTTATTAACTTTTTTCTATTTAGTTTATTTATTTAAATCATTTTAAGCTCTTCTTACTAACTTTTAGGATTTAGATTAAAATTTAACTTTTTTTTTTCTTTTCTTTAAGAGTAAATTTTTTTTATAACCTTTTTTTAAATTAATTTCTAACACATTTTTTTAATCAAATTCTAATACTTTTTTTTAAAATAAAAATCTAACTTTTTTAAAATTAAATCTTTTTTTTCTAACCTTTTTAAAGCTAAATCTTTTTTTCTAACCTTTTTAAAGCTAAATCTTTTTTTTCTAACCTTTTTAAAGCTAAATCTTTTTTTCTAACTTTTTTAAAGATAAATCTTTTTTCTAACTCCTTTTTAAAGTTAAATCTTTTTTCTAACTTTTATAAAGTTAAATCTTTTTTTTCTAACTTTTTTTAAAAAAATTAAATCTTTTTTTTTCTCTAACTTCTTTTTAAAATTAAATCTTTTTTTTCTCTAACTTCTTTTTAAAATTAAATCTTTTTTTCTAACTATTTTAAAAATTAAATCTAACCTTTTTTTTAAAATTAAATCTATCCTTTTTTTTAAAAATTAAATCTAAATCTTTTTTGACACCATCCTTTTTCAAATTAAAATTCTAAATTCCTATTAAAATTAAATTCTAACAGTTTTTAAAATAATTCTAACACTTTTTTAAATCAACATTCAAATGTTTTTTATTTTAAAATTCTAACTCATTTTTTTTAACTTAAAACTCTAATTTTTATTTAACTTGAAACTCTAACTTTCTTTGCTAACATTTTTAAATTTAAATCCAACACTTTTTTTAATCAAATCCAATCCCAATGAATTCCAGATGGAGCAAAATCAAATCAATCAGATCATATCATCATCATAAGAAAATCAGATCTAAATATCAACATCACCATCATTGAATCAAATCTGAAATCATCATAAAAATTCATTCAAATCAAATCAGAGATTGAAAAAGATTGAGATATTCAAATCAAATCTGAGATTGAAAAAGATTTAAAAATCAAGTATAAAACGACCCTCAGAAGCAACAAAACGGGGGGATCGGCAAGCATCAAAGACTCTTGCAGTCTTCATCAAAAGTAACTAACTCTTTTTTTATTAAAATTCTAACCTTTTCTCTTTTATTTTCAAACTTTTATTTTTATTTTCTAACCTTTTTTTAAAAACCAAATTTCGAAGTTCTAATTTTTTTGCTAACTTTTAATTCTAACTTTTAATCTATTTTCTTTTTCTTAATCACATTAAAAACTCTAACTTTTCCAAATCTCACGAAAAAAACCTAATTCCATTCTAACTCTTTTCTTATTACCTAAATTCTCATCGTCTCAAAACGTTCATCACTTAACTTCTAATTATTGTCAATTCCAATTTTCATCCTTCATTCCTAACAGTATTCTTGATTATCCATGAACCTGTTCACTAATATTTATTTATTTATTTTTGTATTTATTTTTATATTTGTACATAATCTGACATCATCGTTGCTATTTCATATTCCATTATCACTTGTATATTATCGCCATCTTCTTTGCATATTAATTTTCATTGTTTATTAATTTTTTGCTAACATCCTCATTTTTAAGATCCAAATTTCTAACTTTTTTTCTTGTTTCGTTAATTATAATTTTCTACTTAAATTCCTAACATTCCCGTCTAATTTTTTGTCTAACCCCGTATAATAACAGTCTCGGTTTGTTTTGGTTTTTTGCAGCTGACTAAGTTCAATTGATTTTATTTTCAGTTTAAATATTCAATTATCATATTTGTAACTGCTTATGGGATGTAATTTTGCGAGACAATTGTCGCATTTATCTTTCCGCACTTTATGTTCTGCCATTGTATGTTTATCGCGTCTTTACCAATAATCTCACTCCTCCGAAGGAATTAGGTCTAGCCGTTTGACCGCCGTGTCAATAGTCCTCACCTTCAACCCTTACACCTTTTCAACCCTAAATTTTCACAAATGCCTCGCCGCAGGCAAGATTACAATTTTACCCCTAGCATTAGGTCAAAGAGCCGCCACACTCATTTTAGGGTTTCCCGCCGTGGAATCCCTAATTTAACCCTAATTACAACTTAACATTTCAACGTAGAGATTTGGAGTTTCTACACTCCACGTAAGCGTGTCCTTAAGATGCATTTATTCCCCTTGAGACCTTGACCACAGTCAAGAAGTCTCTAACCTCCCTTTTGAGGGGAACTACGATTACTCTGATTCCACTCCCGTAAGGATACGTAGGCACAAGATGCGATGTCTTGCCGAGTAAACTTAGAATTAACCCCTTAGGTCTCTTTTCTCACTTTTAATCCTTTGTACATATACCTTAAGCAAATAAATAAAGCAAATAGTAAACATCTGAACAAAAGGTTCCTGTAGAGTACTACAGAAGTTTAGGGTGCTAATACCTTCCCTAAATTTAACCAACCCCCGAACCCTAGATCTTTCCCCGCATTGTGTTTACGATGCAAAATAGGTTTTCCCTCTTTTGACCTTTTCCTTCGGATAAATCAAAGAGTGGTTGTGAATTGAATTGCGATTCAAACTCATTAATAGTTTGTGATCCTATTTCCACCGCAACAGAAAATGGCGACTTCACTGGGGAAATGTCTTAATTTTTTAGGGTTATCCCTAACTTGTTCATATTTATTACTATCTGTGTTATTATTCATTTGCATGTATATATTTGTGCTTTGATTGTGGGACTGTTCCTTGTGCTGTGAGATAAGTCTTACGCCCGGACTAGTGACATTATTATAGGATGGGGATATATTCGATGAGGCTTATAGGGAGTGAATCCCGACCAAGCTGATTCGAGAATCACCGCTCAGTTGAGACCTTTTCGAAAATGGTTCGGTTGAACGAGTAATCGTTGAAAACTTTTTCCATGGTCGATTGGAGTCTGTGATATTGAGGACCGTAGTACCTTAACACCACCTCGGCCTTATTTAGGACGTAGTGCGGGAGCTATGTGGGAGTAATCCTACAACGGCTGCTACGCGATACTACACTCAAAAGAGGTTCTCTTGAGAATATTATTCACCCCCGAGTCAGTCGGAAGGTTGATAATATTCGAAAGATGGGCTGATGACTTTGGGCACTTTGTAGAACCTTGTTCGGCAGGTACAACTAACCTATAGTACACTCCTTTTGGGATGGGTAGACCTTGACTCCGCTCACGTTCCTTTAACCTAGGACTTTGTGTGTTTTCATGCATTGCATCCATAAAGCATCTCATTGCATTGTATTTCATGGAGTTCAAATATCATTTATGGATATCGCGGGATACCATAAATAAAAATAAATAAAATGAAAAAAACAAGAAAAAAATTTCTTTGGTACCCCACGACATTCGTAAATGTTTGAATTCCATGAAATCTTCTTTTGCATTCACATTTTAGCATCATACTTTTGCATTGCATATGTCTCCCGATTTCTCATACTCGGTTCTCTCACCCTCCAGTTTTGTCACCCTGAGTTCTCTGCATCAATACGACCCTTCAAAAGAATGGAAGATTAAAACCAAGAGATCAACCGTGTCAGCCAGGAATTCGAAGATCTTCGAGGAAGTGTAGGGCAGATTTTGGAGATGTTACGAGCTCTTAGTGTGAAGGTGGATGCTCAGTCTACTGTTGTTTCTAAGACTAATACCGTTATGTACCTCCTCACGGTCTTCAATCCGGTTTGGTGCCTCCTAATGCTCGACCAGTTCGACGAGCTACCCCTCCAAAGTGCAAAACTCCTAACTCCGACCATGGTAAAGGACCTGCACGTTCGAGGAACCGCAAAATGGCTACTCCTCAACCTTGGCAACATCAGCAGAGTTATGTTCAAGGTCATCCGTTTCCATATGTCCAACAACCCTATGTAGCTACTGTTGCACCTACTTTCAATCTGCAGTTTCCTACATACCAGCCTGTGCAGTCAGCACTGGTATATCAAGCACCGGCTTATCAACAACCTTCCGGTTATCCGCCCATGCAAGTTCCTGTCAACAGTCAACGAGTGCCCAACGCTCCTGTTCACCAACAATCACAGAATCAGGTTCCTTATCCCCGTAAGAGGCAGTATAAGCCTTGTCCTCCAATACTGATAACCTTCACTGAGTTATACGCCCATTTGGTACAACAAGGTCTGATTACCACCCGTACTCTGGGTCCTCCGCCTAATCCATTACCTGCAGGCTACAACGCTGTCGCTCATTGTTTATTTCATGAGGGTGCGCCCGGCCATGATCTAGAGAATTGCTACGCTCTTAAGAACTTTGTCAGAAATTTGCTAGAAACGAAGAAGTTGTCTTTTAGCGATGCTCAGCCGAAGATCGAGACTCCTCTCGGGGTTCCCCGCTTGTCAAGCTCAAATTCTGCAAAGTATGTTGTCCCCTCAGCAAATCAGTCGAATCCAGTAATTATTCAAAGGCCTAGCTCGTTTCATTTCAGTAACCCTCAAGATGATATGACCGGGATCAACAAAGAATCTGGGAAAGTTATTTTGAAGCAACGACTGAAAACTGTTGAAGATGTAACCAGCATAACTGGGGCAAGCCATGACGACTCACAGTGATCATAAACCAGACGTCCTTTCCATTGAGGCTCCGCCAAAGGAAACTGTTACTCTTGCATGCAAGATTTCATTAACAATTAGAAGGATTTTTTTCCGACAGTTCATTTGTTTATTTATATGTATTTCTCTTCGATTAAGCACATTTAGCATGCACGAACTTGTTTATCTTTGATTAGTTAATGCAACGCATATGTTTGTCTTGAATAAATCCATTCGTTTCACTCATTCAAAAAATATTTTTCATAAATTACAATGCCAACTTTTACCCGATCTCTTGTTCTGATGGAGAATTGGGAGGAGGATGACGAACCCAAAACGTCAGATTTCTTGTCATATGCTTTCGATTGAAACCCGCTGATGATGTAAGGCATTGTTTCAAATCCCAAACACTGGAGATATAAGGATGTTAATCCCTAGTCAACCCTTTGAGCCTTGAAGTAGGAGTCTTCTTTTTTAAGAACATTCATCCTAACCTGGGGCAGGGTAGGTTTCAGTTAAACTGATCGAGCGCTTAGATTCTCAAAAAGGAAGAGCAAACCTTCGAGAATTTATCCTTAGCATCTTAAGAAGTCCGATACAAGGACTATCCCTCGGTTACCTAAGGAGTGGGGCAGTCACGAGCCTTTCAAAAGATTTACACGACTTGTGCATACAAGAATATTAAAAAAAATAAGAGCCCGCTAAGTCAAAACCTATGAAGGAGACTTAGGCAAAACTGGGGCATCCCGCTGGACTCCAAAGTCAGATCAAAAGACGTTGTCCAGGCAAAAGTTAGGGAATAAAAAAAGAACAAAATCGTGTGACCAATTGCCATTAAAAATAGGTGAGTGACTGCCATGTCCAAAGCCTTGATAAGTTCTCGACCATAGCAAATCCGCTTGAGATATGAGCGTTCGTATCCGAATAGCTGAATTAGGATTGGAGAACATCGCGAAGAAGGGGTGGGTACAAATATAACTTTGAGCCTTTATCCTTTGTTTCTTAAACCGTGAACCAAGCCACGATACAACCTTTAAAAGACCTAATTGAAGTAGGACTTCGGTTGAAAGCATACTCGACAAGATCACGTTTCCTGACTCCTACGGGCTATGCTCAGAAAAAATTCATGTTGGCATTATAATTAAAACTTATATCATGACTAGTGATTTCAGTCACAAGTTATTGCGATATCTTTCTTTCAAAACAAAAATTCAAGACAAATATATGTGTACATTGACAAGCTCAGGATAAGCATTTCAGGCATGACGACTTTGCTTGATATCTTAGAGAGTTACATATGGACATAACCCGTGGAACTTAAAGATCCTGCTAAACAGGGGCAGGCAATTTCCCAATTCGCTTACCAACGCGAGTCTGACGTTCTTAAGAGCTATTTCCCAAAGATTTCGTCGTAACACGATTAATTTGTGCCAGTTACGTCGAGACCTGACAAATCTCTCAAAGAGTTTGAGAACAGTGGGGCAACCAGACTCCGTGTTCTCTATAAAATCCTCTTGAGATGACCATACCTCACAACGCAAGTATCCTGGGGCACCGTGTTTTTTTTAAAAAAAAGGAAACAAATGGCGACCACTACAAGATCCTTCAGGATCAAAACCATGTGGTTTCACAACTTTTCTTCATGCACCCGATGGATTTTACTCACGGCAGCCTTCGTTCCCCAGTAAATCTCAATGCTGCAATAGGCTCCTAAACTATTGCCTCATCACAGTCCCCAGAGAGACTATAAGCTGACAACTTTTTCTTGGGTAACTCGAAAATGTCCCTCAAGTTTTCTTATCCCCATGTGAAGACGTGATACTGTGCACCCAAGCAGATTACCTTCTCCCTAGAGGATTCAGAACTTTAAAACCAGGTTCGGTTCTACCATTGATCCTTCTCACCCATGATTGACGTATTGATTGCCGGGAACGCAGGGTATTTCCGTCGAGATGTTTATTTCATCTCTCGTCCTGTCTATAGTCAGTTTCGTCAGCATACGCAGGGGCATAAGCATCACATGCCTATTTCGTACACATACTCATTACATACTCGTTTCATAACATCTTGCATACATAGACATTAACTACGTAGACATTAACATACATTCGCATTAACATATGCATTAACACATGCGTTAGCATTCTCAGGTTCATTATGTTTCACCATCATTGGTTGTTACCGCCGAGTAACTGGGTTCGTCCATTCTCTCCAAATAGATTGTCAGCCATAAGCATAAAATACATAAGTGTTTCCAGTTTCCCCACAGAGCTCGATCCTCGTGGATGACGGTTACTTCAGCTATCTTTCCTCACTAGGATAAGATATCTACCCTTCGAGATCATTCCCTCGACGGAGTCTTGATTACCAGTCTTCTTTCTAGCTCGATCCTAGATTGAATCTCAGTATTGTCGGTCGTCGAGCCCAACCGGACGTGCATTTATTTTGCACCATCTGAAGATTTTCACCATACCATGACAGATACGCGATTGTTCTCGCCCGAGAAGTTTATCACTGTACACGGATGTGCATTTATTTTGCACTATCTTTCAAGAAAATCAACCACAATCCTTTACAGATACATGCCAGTTCACGCCTGGAAAATCTATCGGCACAACACCTTACATCTTACAACATCGGTAAGCGACATTTCTCGCATTGAGAAGCCAATCCTATCTTCGTTATGACTCGCAGCAAATGGCCATCTCCATTGAGCAGTTGGGCTTCCATTTTCCCTGTCGTCTTGAAGTATGGGGAGGTTTGAACCAAATCGTATTCAGGAGAGCACAATCTTGAAATACGGGGAGGTTCGAGCGGAATCATATTCAGGAGAGCACGATCTTGAAGTATGAAGAAGTTCATTTACCCTTTAGTAAAAGAAGGAGCGGAATCATATTCAGGAGAGCACGATCTTGAAGTATGAAGAAGTTCATTTACCCTTTAGTAAAAGAAGGAGCGGAATCATATTCGGGAGAGCACGATCTTGAAGTATGAGGAAGTTCATTTACCCTTTAGTAAAAGAAGGAGCGGAATCATATTCAGGAGAGCACGATCTTGAAGTATGAGGAAGTTCATTTACCCTTTAATAAAAGAAGGAGCGGAATCATATTCAGGAGAGCACGATCTTGAAGTATGAGGAAGTTCATTTACCCTTTAATAAAAGAAGGAGCGGAATCATATTCAGGAGAGCACGATCTTGAATTATGAATAAGTTCATTTACCCTTTAGTAAAAGAAGGAGCGGAATCATATTCAGGAGAGCACGATCTTGAATTATGAATAAGTTCATTTACCCTTTAGTAAAAGAAGGAGCGGAATCATATTCAGGAGATCACGATCTTGAATTATGAAGAAGTTCATTTATCCTTTAGTAAAAGAAGGAGCCGAATCATATTCAGGAGAGCACGATCTTGAAGTATGAGGAAGTTCAGTTTACCCTTTTCATATTCAGGAGAGCACGATCTTGAAGTATGAAGAAGTTCATTTATCCTTTAGTAAAAGAAGAATCAGAATCGTATTCCAGGCGCCGACCTTAAATATGAGAAGATTTATATATCAGATAAGCGGCAACCTCTTTATTTGAGTGCTTATCCATTTTGGCATGTAAGCCCCTTCCAACGATGAGTGACAGTTCTCCCTCGAGAAGCTTATCAGGGCATTCCCCATTAAAGTCCATTTATTTTGGTACACAGCCGGTCTTTACCCTGTATATTTGATACGGATTTCCGAAAAGTCCGTCCGATCCCATCACGAGAGATAGTTTATAGGAGCTTGGATGTTATTCTTTGCTCAATGCTCCAGCTGTCTGTAATCGATCTTGCGACCGTGTAGATCCAGTTATTATTATACATTCCCAAATGGAGGTCATCTCATAGGTGCCATCTCCATTTAAGGATCTTATTCTTAAAAGTCCATTTATTTTGGCATACAGCCGGTCTTTACCCTGTATATTTGCTACGGAGTTCCGAAAGGCCCGTTTGATCCTGTCACGAGGGATAGTTTACAGAAGCTTGGATGTTATTCTTTGCTCAATGCTCCAGCATTCTGTAATCGATCTTGCAGTCGTACATGATCCAGTTTTACTTTTAGATTCCCCAGTGGAGGCCGTCCCATAGGTGCCATCTCCATTTGAGAATCTCGTTCCCGTTCTAAAATGACAATTGGTCGTGTTCGCACCAGTTGACCATCATTTTAGAATTCCCCAGTGTTGTACTGTGTCCCAGCGCGTCGTTTTCCCCAGTGTGTTCTTCTCGTAACATCTGTCCCTGCGTCGTCGTATTCGTCAGCATTTTCGCATTCATCATTCTAGCATACGCATCATATCATATTCATGGCATCGTCTGCATTAGTCTGTTCTCGTTTTGTCTGTAGCATCGCACATCGCCACATATAAGGGCAAAATTTTCGGTTATCTATATTTAAATCCCTCCACCATGATTCCTCGAGTCTCCGCCACTCAAATAATCCGGTGTAGCTATTTAAATAGGGGCAACTGTAATACCCCAAATTTTACCCTTTCTTTTTTATTTTTTATTTTAAATTCTTATTAACTTAATAAATTAACCTTTTTTTTTAGATCTTGTTTTTTTAACTAATAATAATTTAATTAACCTTTTTTATAACTTTACTAATGTTTGTTTATTAACTTTTTTCTATTTAGTTTATTTATTTAAATCATTTTAAGCTCTTCTTACTAACTTTTAGGATTTAGATTAAAATTTAACTTTTTTCTTTTCTTTTCTTTAAGAGTAAATTTTTTTTATAACCTTTTTTTAAATTAATTTCTAACACATTTTTTTAATCAAATTCTAATATTTTTTTTTAAAATAAAAATCTAACTTTTTTAAAATTAAATCTTTTTTTTCTAACCTTTTTAAAGCTAAATCTTTTTTTCTAACCTTTTGAAAGCTAAATCTTTTTTTTCTAACCTTTTTAAAGCTAAATCTTTTTTTCTAACTTTTTTAAAGATAAATCTTCTTTCTAACTCCTTTTTAAAGTTAAATCTTTTTTCTAACTTTTATAAAGTTAAATCTTTTTTTTCTAACTTTTTTAAAAAAAATTAAATCTTTTTTTTTCTCTAACTTCTTTTTAAAATTAAATCTTTTTTTTCTCTAACTTCTTTTTAAAATTAAATCTTTTTTTCTAACTATTTTAAAAATTAAATCTAACCTTTTTTTTAAAATTAAATCTATCCTTTTTTTTTAAATTAAATCTAAATCTTTTTTGACACCATCCTTTTTCAAATTAAAATTCTAAATTCCTTTTAAAATTAAATTCTAACAGTTTTTAAAATAATTCTAACACTTTTTTAAATCAACATTCAAATGTTTTTTATTTTAAAATTCTAACTCATTTTTTTTAACTTAAAACTCTAATTTTTATTTAACTTGAAACTCTAACTTTCTTTGCTAACATTTTTAAATTTAAATCCAACACTTTTTTAATCAAATCCAATCCCAATGAATTCCAGATGGAGCAAAATCAAATCAATCAGATCATATCATCATCATAAGAAAATCAGATCTAAATATCAACATCACCATCATTGAATCAAATCTGAAATCATCATAAAAATTCATTCAAATCAAATCAGAGATTGAAAAAGATTGAGATATTCAAATCAAATCTGAGATTGAAAAAGATTTAAAAATCAAGTATAAAAGGACCCTCAGAAGCAACAAAACGGGGGGATCGGCAAGCATCAAAGACTCTTGCAGTCTTCATCAAAAGTAACTAACTCTTTTTTTATTAAAATTCTAACCTTTTCTCTTTTATTTTCAAACTTTTATTTTTATTTTCTAACCTTTTTTTAAAAACCAAATTTCGAAGTTCTAATTTTTTTGCTAACTTTTAATTCTAACTTTTAATCTATTTTCTTTTTCTTAATCACATTAAAAACTCTAACTTTTCCAAATCTCACGAAAAAAAACCTAATTCCATTCTAACTCTTTTCTTATTACCTAAATTCTCATCGTCTCAAAACGTTCATCACTTAACTTCTAATTATTGTCAATTCCAATTTTCATCCTTCATTCCTAACAGTATTCTTGATTATCCATGAACCTGTTCACTAATATTTATTTATTTATTTTTGTATTTATTTTTATATTTGTACATAATCTGACATCATCGTTGCTATTTCATATTCCATTATCACTTGTATATTATCGCCATCTTCTTTGCATATTAATTTTCATTGTTTATTAATTTTTCGCTAACATCCTCATTTTTAAGATCCAAATTTCTAACTTTTTTTCTTGTTTCGTTAATTATAATTTTCTACTTAAATTCCTAACATTCCCGTCTAATTTTTTGTCTAACCCCGTATAATAACAGTCTCGGTTTGTTTTGGTTTTTTGCAGCTGACTAAGTTCAATTGATTTTATTTTCAGTTTAAATATTCAATTATCATATTTGTAACTGCTTATGGGATGTAATTTTGCGAGACAATTGTCGCATTTATCTTTCCGCACTTTATGTTCTGCCATTGTATGTTTATCGCGTCTTTACCAATAATCTCACTCCTCCGAAGGAATTAGGTCTAGCCGTTTGACCGCCGTGTCAATAGTCCTCACCTTCAACCCTTACACCTTTTCAACCCTAAATTTTCACAAATGCCTCGCCGCAGGCAAGATTACAATTTTACCCCTAGCATTAGGTCAAAGAGCCGCCGCGCTCATTTTAGGGTTTCCCGCCGTGGAATCCCTAATTTAACCCTAATTACAACTTAACATTTCAACGTAGAGATTTGGAGTTTCTACACTCCACGTAAGCGTGTCCTTAAGATGCGTTTATTCCCCTTGAGACCTTGACCACAGTCAAGAAGTCTCTAACCTCCCTTTTGAGGGGAACTACGATTATTCTGATTCCACTCCCGTAAGGATACGTAGGCACAAGATGCGATGTCTTGCCGAGTAAACTTAGAATTAACCCCTTAGGTCTCTTTTCTCACTTTTAATCCTTTGTACATATACCTTAAGCAAATAAATAAAGCAAATAGTAAACATCTGAACAAAAGGTTCCTGTAGAGTACTACAGAAGTTTAGGGTGCTAATACCTTCCCTAAATTTAACCAACCCCCGAACCCTAGATCTTTCCCCGCATTGTGTTTACGATGCAAAATAGGTTTTCCCTCTTTTGACCTTTTCCTTCGGATAAATCAAAGAGCGGTTGTGAATTGAATTGCGATTCAAACTCATTAATAGTTTGTGATCCTATTTCCACCGCAACACATCCCATACAAAAACTTGGTTCTTCCTCGTTAACTGAGTCAATGGCAACGCCAAATTAGAGAACCCTTCAATAAATATGTGGTAATAACCTGCCAAACCCAAAAAGCTTCTAATCTCCGTTGCTGTCTTTGGTGGTTCCTACTACAACATTGCACTTACTTTTGACGGGTCCACCGCTATGCCATCACCAGATATTACATGCCCCAAGAAACTCACTTTCTTCAACCAGAAGTCACACTTCGACAATTTAGCAAACAATTTATTTTCCTTCAGTACCTGCAAGGCAATCCTCAAATGTCCTGCATGTTCTTCATCAGATTTAGAATAAATTAATATATCGTCAATAAATACCACAATGAACTGATCCAAATAAGAATGGAAAATTATGTTCATATACTACTCCCGGCGCATTAGTCACTCCAAACGGCATTACAGCATATTCGTAATGGCCATATCGAGTCCTAAAAGCAGTCTTCTGAATATCACCTTCTTTTACCCTTATCTGATGGTAACCCAATCTCAAATCGATCTTACTGAACACACGAGCTCCCACCAGCTGATCCATCAAATCATCAATCCTTGGTAGAGGATACTTATTCTTAATAGTCACTTTATTCAACTAAGGGTAGTCGATGCACAAACGCATACTACCATCCTTCTTCTTCACCAATAACACTGGAGCTCCCCACGGCGACACACTCGGTCTAATAAACTTTCTATCCAACAATTCTCCAATCTGAGACTTCAACTCAGCCAATTCCACTGTAGACATCCTGTACGGCGCCATAGAAATAGGTCTCGTACCAGGAACAATATCAATACTAAATTTAACGTCTCTCGTCGGAGGCAATTCCGTAATGTCATCAGGGAACACTTCCGAAAATTCATTCACCACTGCCAATTCCTCCATTGACGCTTTGTTATCCACCGATAATGATGCAAATAAAGCAAACACTTTAGCTTCATCTTCCAACAAGGTCCTCAATTCTTTACTAGACAAAGAATCTGCTAAAGCTTCCCCTTCTGGAGTCAGGAACAACAATTCCTTCCGAAAACAATCGATGTAGACTCGGTTGAACTCTAACCAGTTCATACCCAGTATAACATCCAAATTACCAAGTGGTAGACAAATTAGATCCACTCCAAATTCTCTACCGAAAATAGTCAGCGGACACTTCAGGCATACCAAAGAAGTAGTCACTGAGCCAATAGAGGGTGTCTCAATAGTCATTCGTCTCTCAAGGGTAGACGGCACCAATCATATCCTCTTCACACAGTCAACAGAAATAAACGAGTGGGTTGCACCCGTATCAATAATAGCAGTCAAAGGAATATTATTGATAATACAAATACCTTTGATAACTCGCTCATCACTGACAACTTGAGTTCCTGCCAAAGCAAACACTTTCCCATCAGCCGGAGATGTCTGAGGCTTCTTCGGCTTCCCACAATGGGTACTGATGTGACCCTTTTCACCACAGTTATAACATGTCGGCATAGTAGCTCTGCAATCATCTATCACATGACCTGGCTTCCCACACATAAAACACTTCTTTACTTCATTAGGACAATCATTAGCACGGTGTCCCATGCCACCGCATCGGAAACATTTCCCATTAGCAGATGCTCTCCCCTCTCTGGGCTTCTTATCAACAACAGCTTTACGCTTTCCCTTATTAGCAGCAACACTATAAGGAGTACCACTGAATCTCTGCTTACCCATACGGTCATTAACAACTTTGTAGTGCGTAATCTTTGCCCGGTTATCGCTATCATAAATTATGCTCCTACTTACCAGCTCAGGATAACTCCTGATCTTCTGACAAGCATTCCCCAACTTAATCTCTGGACGCAGTCCATTCTCAAATTTTAAACACTTAGAAGTCATTGCCCCATCAATATTATAATGAGGACAATACTGCACCAGCTCTTCACACTTAGCAGCGTACTCTGCTACAGTCATACTACCCTGCTTCAGCTCTAAAAATTCAATCTCCTTAGCGCTTCGAATATCTTCCGGAAAATACTTTTCCAGAAAACCTTTCCGAACCACCTCCCAAGTAATGGCAGTTCCAGCAGCTTCCAATCTTTGGCGACTGTTGTCCCACCAAGCTTCAGCTTCGCCCTCCAGCATGTGAGTGCCAAACCTCACCTTTTGCTCATCACTACAATCCATAGTCTTGAAGATTTTCTCGATTGCCTTCAGCCACTTTTGTGAAGCTTCAGGATCCAAAATTCCTCCTTCAAACGTCGGCGGCTTGTTGCTCCGAAACTGCGCCAAACTCCTGAATTGGGCATCTGCAGTTTGGTTCTGATTAGCAACCGCCTGCGCCATTGCTTGCATAGCAGCAGCAAACGCAGCATCGTTCCTTCCTGCCATACTACTCAAAAATAACAACACCAGGTTAAAATATACTCAACTCTATCCTAAAGGACAGACTCAACTCAACTCAACAACACTGGCCGGACGGACCGACCTGCACTGATACCAATTGTAACACCCCACTTCCCAAAAACAATTAAAATAATAAATATTATAAATAAACATCAGATTTTTTTCTTCCCAAGTGGGATATCACATAGCAAAACCAACATTTCCTTATAAAAAGGTTTTTCTCCAAATACAGCGGAATATTAAATAGTAAAATCCAACAAAGGTTTTTGATACGTTCACAGGAACAAAATACAAGTTCAGCATAAAACAAATAAAAACACCCAAGTCCCGTGCTACGTATCAGAGCATCCTAGACTCGACTGGCACACCATAATCCAAGCTAGCTAAGTACCTGGATTTTCTGTACTTCCGAAGAAGCACAGACCACAACAACAACAAAGGGGTGAGAAAACATGATCAAAAATATATTGGTAATGTAATACATGTAAACAAGGTAGTAAAACACACCAACACCCCAATATTCACCCCACAACACCAATCACGAACCTACTGTTCAAATTACAATATAACATATTATAATGCAAATATGCAACTCAACAACATGCATGCGGTACCGACTCATTGGTTCATTCAATCGAACCTTGGACAGATCACTTACGCTCCTACTGAGATATGATCTATCCCCGACAGATCACTTACGCTCCTACTGAGATATGATTTATCTCCCACCATTCTCCACAAGGAGTACGGATGAATCACTTACGCTCCTCCTGAGATATGATTCATCCCACCAAACACCATGATATGCACGACACCAATGCATAACTATTATATTCAGGCACACTAAGTGCACACGATCCTCCTGATCATATCATCATACGTCAATGCATATAGGTATAGATATATTACACACCAACATCATATAATTCAAATCACACAGGGAGCAATCTCACATTCTAACACCAAGTATAAACACATCCCACCACTCGGGAATACACCAACTAATCATCCACTTAAAATAAAATATTAAGGGATCACTTATTGTCACCAAGTACACCAATTAAATCCTACAATCACCACTCTATCACTTCATCATGGCCAAAGGGATCACACAAGATCAAAGCTCACGGCCAAACGTTACAAAAAGTCACATTTTTCTGCTACGTTCGCTGGGACATTCGCCAGGCGAATCCCCGTAGCGAACCTTCGCTGGCATTCGCTAGGCGAAGTTCCTACTCTTTTGGTCTGGGATTTAATTCAGAATTATTCGCTACCACTCGCCACAGTTTGCCAGGCGAATACTCGCCTTCATTCGCCAGGCGAATACTCGCCTTCATTCGCCAGGCGAAGCTTCGCCAACACTCGCCAGGCGAAGCCCAGCGAATGTTGCGATCCACCAAATTTTCTACTGCTCTGAAGTGCTACCAGAGTCAAATTCAAGCCTAACATTCGAACTTTAATCCTCATCTTATTCTCAGTATCAATAGTGCACGTAATTCAAACCAATCACTCCCTAATCCATATTCCAGAATCAACATTTAAACATTCTATCGATACATCAAAAAGATTACACAGAACTTCCCTAAAACCGTAAACCCAACCAATACCCCAAACTCACCAAAAACAACAATTCATCAACATCGACATATATCAATTCCTCATTGGTTTATCAAATACCAATTCTCAACATCAATCAACAATTATAGGCATGTCAACATAAAACTTCATACACCGATACATTCCTACGGGGTTAAGGAATCCTCACTACCCTATACATGTAAATACCATCTCAATCAAGTTTCTCCCCCCTTACCTTGTTAATCGATCTGATCGGTGAACAAATCCTCCAAGGTTGGCCAATTCTGACTTTCCCTCTTCTCCTTCGTTCTTCGCTCTCTTTCCCTTTCTTCTAACTTCTATCGTTCTAACTGCCCCTCTTATTCCTCTATTTTATTTTATATATTCTAATCCCGAGTAATAATAATAATAATATATAATATTACTAAATATTAATAATACTAATCATAATAATACTAATAATAATAACAAATATAATAATAATAATAATAATAATAATAATAATAATAATAATAATAATAATAATAATAATAATAATAATAATAATAATAATAATAATAATAATAATAATAATAATAATATCACCATCAATATTACTATTATTCATTATATTATTATATCCACACCAAAACACCACCAATAATCCTCCCATATCAGGGACACCCACCAATCATCATCCAACACACCCCCACCAAAGGGCACACCAACACATAATAATTAAAATTATAATAAAATGACTAAATAATTAAAATGGGTGTTACACTGACCATCACCAGGCTTGTTGGTTGAGGTCATGCTATTGATTCCCCATGTATTCATTGACTTTGTACTACTGCCTTGTTGGCCCATCTATATATGAGATGTTATTCCAGTGACTAAATCCGGACTTCTTGTTATCAGCACTTGCACTCTGGAACTCGAATCGGGGGAGAAATCTCCCTAACGCACAGACACACGTTTGCATCTGCATAAATCATTTGCATAGCAGGTACCTTGTACCGTGTTTCCTAACCCTCTGTTGATGCAGGTTCCAGGATTTCCGATCAGCGAATTCATCGCTACTCTACCAGAAGCAACTGTAAGAAAGCCATGGACCAGATGCAGACTGAGATGCAAGAGATGCACGACCAGATGGCACAGTTCATGCAGATGATGGAGACTATGGCCAAGGGCCAGGAGCAGCTGCAAACTCTGGTGCAGCCTCTCATTGCTAGGGTTGATAGTCAGGGTGTGCTACATGGCGGAATTGCTACTGATCCTCCTCACGGCGAGACTCTCCAGGCTGGGGATGTTGTGCCAGTGGTTGTGCTCAATGCAACTGAGAATGGTAACAGAGCTGGGAACGGAAATGTGACCGGTAACGGTAATGGGCATGTGGAAACTAATGGAAACATTGGTGCTGGAAATGTTGGGTTCAATGTTGGCATTGGGAATGCTGGTCTCGGTGTTGGGAATGCTGGTATGGGTTTTGGTATTGGCAACGCTGGTTTTGGTGGTAATCAAGGCTATCAGGGTTACGGAAATCAGGGTTATAGCAATCAGGGCTTCGGTAACGCAGGTTTCGGTAATGCAAGCTACAATGGTGTTGGAATGGGCGCTCACAATGCTGGTTTTGGGCCAGGTTCTGGAAATCAAGGTTTTGGTAATATGGGATACGGTCCTAGGATCAATCAGGCTGGTTTTTGTCCTAACACTGCTTATGTTGGGTATGGTAATGAGGATTCTCACTGGGACGAAGATCGTTAGGAAAATGCTTTCCCTCCGCCAGGTAGGGATCTTGAGATGCCCATTGACAGTGATAGAAGGTTCAGGTTGTTGGAAGAACATATGAGGAATCTTGCTAATCAGAACTCCACGGGGTTGGACGTGGCTAACATGGGATTGGTCCCTGGATTGAGGGTACCACTCAAATTTAAAGCGCCCACGTTTGACAAGTATAAGGGGGATACTTGACCGAGAGTTCACGTGCGATCTTACTATTGAAGAATGTCCGCCTACTCTAATGACGAGAAGATGCTGATGCATTTTTTCTAGGACAGCTTGTCGGGACCGTCATTGGAATGGTACATGGGGTTAGAGCCTACTCAAATTGGTAGCTGGAAGGAGTTAGCAGAAGCTTTTGTCAAGCATTACCAATATAACAACGACCTTGCGCCAAACAGGGTCCAGCTCCAAAATCTCTCTCAGAAGAATGGCGAGAGTTTCAAAGAATACGCCCAGTGTCGCTACTGCGAAAAACGAGGTCGGCAAGACAGAAGAGTCGCCACCTTTCGTTATTTATCCCTCAGAACGGGAAAGGAAACGATCGGAAAAAACCTGACGGAAAGGTATAAGACAAGGTCATCACAACCAATGTCTGGATTCGGGAGTCGGTTACGCAAGGGGAAGGTATTAGCAGCCCTCACGTCCATCGTACTCGATGGGATCCACGCTGGTTGTGTTTATCTGACGGGTTTGTTAAATCTATCTATGCTAAAGGTCTGGTCTGAAAAGAAAAGAAAATGACTCGGCAAAGCGTCGCACTTTATGCCTACGTATTCCCGTCTGGAACGAGAAATCAAAGTCAACGTAGTTTGCCTAACTACGGGGAAAGGTTACTCGCCGAGATATCGCATCTCGTGCCTATGTACTTTCACACAGCGTGAAAGATCAGAGCAAACATAGTTCGGGACACGAACGACACATGTTTGTCTTTTTTATTCGAGTAGGGTTAACAGACGGTTCCAGCAGTTTGGTGTATGCAGCTCGCTCGACGGAGACTTAGGTGTTTACCATTTGCGGTAGAACTGGGAGTTAACAGAACTCTCCTTCTGAAAAAGGTTTCCAAGAATTAAAGGTCCAAGAGGACAAAAAGAGTTTGATCTTTGTTTTCTGTTTTTTTAGAGAAGTGTCTTTTATGGATGTTTGTAACTGATATCGCACTAGAGACTATGACCTGAGAGTGAATGCGTCGCATGTCACCCAAAGGGTGCCATACTAAACATCCAGACTATTGAAAAGAAACTCTCTAACAATCCTTTCTCAAGTAGCTTAAGGCTCGTAACGTACGACGTCAATTAACCTTTATTACTGTATTTTGATTTTGTTTGCAGATGAGAAGAGAAAAGACGCACTAAAGGGGAACTGATCCAATCCTAAAGTTGTCATGTAAAATTGATCCTATGGTTGAGGTTAGGAGGGAACTACCTAATGTTATCATGCATGGTTAGAACCCTAATGTCTTTCATAACTTCTCTTGAACAAGAGAAGTCAGAGTTCCTAGGGGAACATGGCAAAGGAAAACAAACAGCAAAAGAAATAACTGTACAGAAAAACTGTAAATAAAATGCATGCAATGCATCAAACAAGCAGAAGGAGCCAAGCTCGACTTCTAGAGCAAGCAAGCCCAGAGGCAACACACCAAGAACAGGCAAGGGAGATAGACTCAACCATAAGCCAGCAAGCAAAGTCAGTCAATAACAGTCAAGCAGAGGGAGACAGACTCAACCTCTAGATGCAGACAAGCAAAGGGAGCTATTCTCAACCTTTAGGATGCTCTTAAGCCTAGATCACTATATGAGAAACCTAGTCTAATGCAACACACAGTCAATCAGTCACACAAGCAAAGCAGAGCAGCCAGAAGAAAAATAGCAGACAAACAGCTCAACAGCAAAGCAGATAAACATCAAATCAACAAATAGCTGCAAGCAAACAACTTCAAGCCAAAACCAACTTCAAGAGAAGTATTCATCTTCATTCTCCAACAAGCTCCATCACAAGATAAGAGAAACAACATCAAGAATATTGATTGATGATGGGAAGGAGGAAGGAAACCAAAGGAATCCAACCAGACACTCAACCAGTCATTTGAGAAAGGCATCCTCAAAGGTTCTACCTCTTGTAAAATGCCACACATCCTTCCAAAGGAAATATGAGGCTTTCACATAGGGACCTTGAATCATAGGATTATAATGGAAAGCAATCAAAGCAATCCATGTTTTGTGTGAAGAAGAAGGAAGCAACTAAGCTCTTCCTAAACCCTAATTGAACAAGCTCAAAGAAAGCTTCTAAAGGGAGGCCTAAACACCAAATCAAACACCACAAATAAGCAAGCGGAAGCTTAAACATGTCTAAAAAACCACCAAAGAAGATTAGCAAGCTTATCATGTACTAAAGGCAACCCTTGGGATCAATCCAAGGCAAGTGCTATGTTGAAAGCAACCTAAAACTATCCTAAGTATTAAATCTATGAAAAATCCTAAAACACCTTCTAAAATCCTAAGAAAATTTCTAACGGAACCTATATGTGTTAGGTATCTATAGTAGAAAGGCCAGGGGCCAAACCTAAAAGGAAAGTCCCTAAACAATTCTTACACCACAAGGTATCACAAAAGAACCCTAAAATGGGAGGTCTAATGATCCTAATCCAAAACAGAACCTATTTTTATCTAAAAAATCTAAATTAAATCATAGGGGATCATGCATCTCTAATCTATCAGCTAGCAAAAAATCAGCCCAAACTCAATACCAATTGCAAGAACAAAAATCAACAAAATCGTATATCAAATATACAAAATTAAAGAAATAACAAAAATGGAGAAATTCAAATTAAATTGAAAAATAAGCAAAAATCAAATGCAAAAGCACAAAAAAAATCAAAAAATAAAAGAGGATCATGAGCATATTTTTGTTTTATTTTTCTGATGAAAATTGAAATTAAAATGAATTAAAGAATTAAAATGCAATTAAAATAAAAAGAAAATCAAATAAATGAATTAAAAGCTGGGAAATTATCACAGACGTTGGATGGAATGACTCAGTCTCCTAATCTAAGGATCACACGCTCTCCAACTCAGGTGCCACATAACTGCCAGCCAGGATTAATGAAACAGTGCGCTTTGGAGGGTCAAAGTTCAAGTCTCAGTTTAAATCCCATCCACACGATGAACATACAAAGTCTTCTTTTCAGCCAAATCCAACGCTTATCCTTCATCTTCTCCAATTCAAACTCAGATGGAGGGAAGTTATTCCGGTGGTGGTCCGGTGGTCCTCAGTCGTTTTCTCCGGTGAGCAGATAATTACAGGTCATGAAACCTTCACAAAACTTATACATATCCACTCTAAATTCCACGTAGAACTCAAATATGATCTCCAAATTTCCTAAATCCCCATATATTCTCAAACACGATAGAGATCTTAAAATATGCATAATTCTGTAACCTCACCATTCCTCAAACTAAAACCATAGATATGTTCCTCTTGTTACACTGATCATCCTCAACTAAATAGATCATGTAGAATCCTCAAGATCAGATCAATTCAACCTCAAACAGAAATTACATCACATCCTATTTTGTCTCTAATCATCCAGATTTCTCTACAAAATCCATCTAAGCTTCAACCTAATGCTTAACCACATACTAATCCAGGCTAGATCATGCTAGAATCAGTGTAAATTTGAAAGTTACATACCTGGTTTTGAGCTTCAAATTGAGGCAGTTATGGAGTGTTTCCTAGCTTCAAATCGTGCAGAAACGTTCAAGGAAGTGTGTTGAAGAAGAAGGACACCTTGAATTGCCTTGGAAACCTCTCAATCAGAATTCACGATTCTCACTTTTTGCTCTTGAACTCAAACTTCAAACTCTGCTTTCAGCATGAATTAATCACCAAAAATGGAGCAAAACCTTCTTCTGAACTTAAATAGAGATGGTTTATGGGCTTTTGAGGTTCAATTGAGGCCCAAATCTAGAAATCCACATTTCACTTTTCTTCAAAAAAAAAAAACAATGGTGCGCACGATTTTTGGCTCAAATCTTCCCTTGGAAGCTTTCATTCAACTCCTTGTGGTCTGTTGAGGGAGTCTAGAGTGATTAGAGTGCTTGAATTCATCATATGAACAAATTTGGATGTGTGGCTTACTTGTGAAGTAACAAACCATAAAGCTATGAAATTGACCTCAAATGAAAAATCCAATATTGCCAATGTGTTTAGAATGGCTTTTCTGATTAAAATGAGCATTCATATGGCCTATTTTGAACACAAATGAATTAATCATGAATTTTTCAATTAAATGCCTTTAAATTCTTCCTTTTGCAAAATTTCTCAAACCAAGTCTCACCCTAAGTCAAATCAATTCATCATGAGGACATGGTTGACCTAAAAACATCATTTTGAGCAAGTTTTGTGTTGAAAAAAATTTCATTTGAAGCTTGCAAGATGGAGAAAATGACTTATAATGCCAAATGACCTATAATCTTACTTTCCCAAAATACCCCTAACTTGTAAACCTCATAACTTGAGTTCTACAAATCAGATGGAAGACTTCTAATACAATTTAGAAAGCTAAGATCAAGACCTACAACTTTTAGGTTAGCCAAAAGTTTAGGATAAACACCCTTCTAGGTCAAAATTTCCATGGAAATTGGTGAACTTTCACAGACAAATTTCACATTCCTCAGATGACTTGTAACTTGTCTGGACCATAACTTGAGTTCTATAAATCCAATGGAGGACTTCTAGTACTCAAATTAAATCTAAGAACATGCTCTAAAAGTTTCATGTTGGCCAAAAGTGGAGATGAAACTTGCATCTTGAGATAGGTGGTCTTGAAGTTAGGCACTAAATAGGGGATTTTACCCTGAAAACCCTAATTTAGCAACTCCTCACACTTTGAATTCTTCTTAAATTGATCTTGGACTATCATCTCATGTATCTCAAAACAACTATCCATGATTACAAAGGCTTAGAATTGAGCTTTGATCCTCTTCAATTGCACAGTTGACTTAGGATTACCCAGATGAAAACCCTAATGGCAACACCCTCAACTATAGCTCTTCACACTTGACATAATGACTTGATTGAGCTCCACCATGACCCTCAAGGCACTATATAAGCTTTATACACATACCCTATCCATGATCAAGGCTCCACAACTCACTGATGATCTTCAATTGGTCCTCAGGTTAGGAGATTAACCACATACAAACAACTGAACTCCTCAAGAATCCAACCCTCTTCCTGATGACTATGATGACTTCTCAAGCTTGAATAAGACCTCTAGATAGGCTCCTATTGAAATAAATCACACTTAATCCCCTGCACAAATGAACAATGCTATGCTATGCAAATGTTAGATCAATGATATGCTAATGCAATGAAACATAAACCAAGTAAGAAAAGGTTTGGCAAATTTTGGGGTGCAACAGCTGCCCCTATTCAAGCGGCTTGGACCCGATTGGATGAAAAGCGAACGACTTTCGAAAAATCGGGGTAGAAGACGGTTGAATACCAGAGAACCCAAAAATTTGCTAACCGAAGAAACAAACTGCACAAACTGCTTGGGGAAAAAAGGTCCAGAAAATTGAATCCGGTTGTCACGGCAACAACTGATCAATCCTCCGATAAAGAACCTGATTTCAATATCAACCACCTGTGTGACGCCACAGGTGTTGAATCTACAATCAATCTTCAAACATGCGCTACAACAAGCGGGCACTACGTAAAGTGCGGCATCCCTGTACTATCCGGGATCTCCCATTTCCGAGTAACTCTGCGGGGAAAATCTGGCAACAAACTCCAAAGTCTAATTATGAAGTCATCCAATGCCAATAACAACAACTTCAAAGTCTAATTATGAAGCTATTCAATGTTGACGAACTCCAAAGTCTAATTATGAAGCCGTTTGATGCTGACGAAACTTTCTGACAACAAACTCCAAAGTATAATCATGAAGCCGCTGTAATGCTGACGTAACAGCTATTAGAGGAAACTCTGTTGGGAAATTGTTAACGAAGACCCCAAAGTCTAATTATGCAGCCGTGTAACGCTGATGCAACAGCCACTCGAGGAAAACTCTGCCTAACTCCAAAGTCAAATTATGAAGTCTGCAATGCTGACGTAACAGCTACTCGAGGAAAACTCTGCCGAACTCCAAAGTCAAATTATGAAGTATGCAATGCTGACGTAACAGCTACTCGAGGAAAATCTGCTAGGGAATTTCTAGCAACAACTCCAAAGTCTAGTTATGAAGCGGTTTAGAACTGACAATAACTCCAAGGTCTAATTATGAAGCCTTCCATGCTGACAACAACTTCAAAGTCTATTCATGAAGCCTTCTAGAACTCTTCTGGGTAATTTCTAACAACAACTTCAAAGTCTAATTATGAAGCCGTTTAATCTTGGCAACAACTTCAAAGTCTAATTATGAAGCTGTTTAATCTTGGCAACAACTTCAAAGTCTAATTATGAAGCCGTGCAATGCTGACGTAACAGCAATTCAAGGAAAACTATGTCGAACTTCAAAGTCTAATCATGAAGCTCTCTAGAATCCTTCAGAGGAAATTCTAACAACAACTTCAAAGTCTAATTATGAAGCCATTGTAATAGTGATAACAACTTCAAAGTCTAATTATGAAGCAGTGTAACACTGGTAACAACTTCAAAGTCTAATTATGAAGCCGTTTCAGCCATTCAAAGAAACTCTGTCGAGGAATTTTTGACAATAACTCCAAAGTCTAATCATGAAGTCGTTGTAATGCTGACATAACAGCCATCTGGGGAGAACTCTGCCGGGGAAATTCTGACGTCTACTGTCAGATATTAACCTTGACGACGAGTAATGACTTCAGATGTCTAATCTCTGAAATCTTTCTTTTAAAGTGCTGACAACAACTTCAAATTCAAATCATGAAGCCTTGACAACAAGTACTGACTTCAACCGTCTAATCGCTGAAATCTTTCTTTTCTGAAATGCTAACGTGACAGCAGTTTAAGGAAAACTCCGCTGGGGAATTTCTGCCAACAACTCCAAAGTCTAATTATGAAGCCTTGTAAAGAAAACTCTGTCGGGGAAGAAGAGAAACTTAACCAAGCAACTCTGATAAGGGAACACATGATAAGACGAAGGTTATCATCACATATCTCATGCCACAAATCTGAATATCCGAAAACCACCCTGCACAAGAATTCAAATTACCTGCAGGGAAGAACGCCTGAAAACAAAAAGGTAACCAATCTGGCTTATGTTTCAAAATGCATATGTTTGAAATGGCGTAATGCTCCGTATACGGTGGAAATGCTACGCATTTGGGTATGATGCAGATGCAGATACAACCACAGGCTCTGGCTGCCGGAGAAAAGCTAGATACTGAACCACTTCAACAAAATAAATGTTGAAGACAAAGCCAACTCCGCCGGGTATAACCGGGTATCACATATGCCAGCAAAATGAATGCTGGAAAGGTAAACCGACTCCGCGGGGGAAGAAACAATCCTGCTGGGGAATATTTTAACAAATCCGGAGTTATGAACTATGCTGAGGATAATCAACCTTTTGGAGGAAAGACAACCGGCTGGAGAAACAGAAGAAACCATCCTACGCGGGGATGAACTCTTCAAACCATGGACAACCTGGCTGTGTCCTGTGAGGACTTCAATGGGGATTACATGCGCACATGACTATCGCTAGGGATGCACATTGATCAATGCATATTTATGCACATTCTCCTACATTTTTACTTAGGCATTTCTTTATTTTATTTTGTTTATTATTATATTTTATTATGTTTTCTTATTTTATTTTATTTTTGGTTTAATTTAATTATCGCAGCTATTTTTCAGCTTTAGCAGTCTGCACGGAAACGATCATAACTGAAGTTTCGGGAATCCGTTTGAGGCATTCTAAAAATTTCCGGAAAGCTAAGAGAGAGAGCTACGACTTTTGTGTTGGAGTCGAAGTCAGATTCGGACCTCAAAATTCCAGATTTTCGTTTCAAGTTACAACATTAGAATTCTGTTTTAGTTTTGATCTTGTTTTGGGCCTGGGTTATGTTTTTGACCCAGTTGGGTTATGAACTGAATCCATTGTTTTATTTTGAGGGGAAACCTCGTTTGCAGTATCCTATTCACTATTCACAAAAAAATTTGTTGGAGCTTTGTATGAATTATGGAGAACTAATTCCTTCGGATTAATCTGCTGTAATCGGTTCCCGCCAACACTTTGAGGTTCTTTTAATTTCTAATAAAATCTATTTTCTTTCAATTCTTCTCTATGATATTTTGTTTGCTTAATTCGATTTATCTTAGGGATGATTGATTTATTTCGATAATTGCATGTTCTTATACTTTAATCGCGGTTGCTTAATCCGCGTATGTTTCTCGTGTTTGCTTAATTCACAGTTACTATTTTATCTGTTTGCTTAATTCAGAAATTAGGAACGTGTATCGTATAATATCAATTGCGCTTGTTGATTGTTATTATAATCGGAAAGGGGATAGAATCCGCTTAGGAATTGGGAATTATTAGGATCGATGATAAGTTGGGAAACGAAAACAGTAGATTAGCCATTTCAACTCATTACTACAATCACTTTTTCTAATCACTTATTTTTCGTTTATTTTATCTTAATCAAACCCCCCCATATTTCGTTACTGTATTTGATTATTCCTACAAGAATCCTTGTGAGACGATATTCCGAGTCACTGTCGCTATACTAACATTTCTTACAACAAACTCGTTTTTGTTCCGCGAGCGACCGCGGATCAAATTGGCGCCGTTGCCGGGGATTCTTGTCGTTATTAATCAATTTTAGAGTCATAGGGTTAGTTAGTATCCTCGAGTCTAGACCTTAGTTTCCTCGTGGTTTTGTCCAATTTGCGTTTTACAGTCCAAATCGTAAAAAAAATCTGTTTTTGGAAAAATTGTGTCCGATCGTAAAACTGTTTTGCCTACGAGAAGCAGGAAAATTGTCTGGCAAAAAAATCGAAAAATCCTTTTTTCTATTTTTAATGAATTGTTTACTGTTTTCATAGAGTCGAAAAAAATCGAAAAAATTCTCATAATTGTTATTTTGCTTAATTAGTTTAATTCTGGTGTTATTTTATTTTTTTGAAATTTAATTAATTGTTTTCCATCATTGTGTTTGAGTCTGAGTCTGAGTCTGACTATTTGTATAACTTGTTTGCTTCGGATACTGAACTTGATTTTGAAATGGCTGATAATAGAACCTTAAGACAATTAGCTGCCCCTGATGTAAATTATAATAGCTTGTGTATTGAATATGATGATGTTGTTGTTCCTTTCGAATCGGAATCTGGTTTAATACACTTGTTGTCAAGGTTTAATGGACTTGCAGGTGAGGATCTGAATAACCAAATGAATGAATTCCAAATTGTGTGCTATACACCTTCTGAACCTTCACTAGAGGACCTTGTCAAGCAAATGGCTATAAATGATCTTCAGTTTCAGCAACAAACAGATTCAAGTCTTCAAGCTTTGCAGACACAGATTGAACAGCTTGCCACTATAGTGAATGCCATGCAGCAAGCTCAAGATTCAAACCAACCATCTGGCGAAACAGTAGTGAATCCAAATGAGTTTCCTTCTAATTTAGTTGATGATACTTATTCTTGTGATTCATGTACCGACACTAACGTTTGCTCTGTTTGTTGCGAGATTAATGATGTCGTATAGGGTGATGTTTTTCATGCAGATGGAGTTATTTTTGTAGCTAAAACTCTTAACATCGCGGCTGCCCCAACCTCACCATCCATTGAAAAACCTCCCCTTGGAGCTTAAACCACTTCATACCAATCTGAATTATGCTTATTCAGATATGGATAAAAAGCTTCCAGTTATAATTTCTTCTAACCTTGATTTTGATGAAGATAATAAACTTTTACAGGTTTTGAAGAAACATAAGAAGGGAATTGGATGGATCTCGATGGAAGTGGGAAGAAAAGCAGTGAAGTAACCCTTTAACCCATTGATCTCTGATGTTATGGAAAAAGATATCAAATTCACGTGCCCATTCGACACTTTTATTTATCGAAGATTCTTATTTGATCCTGGAATAAAAGGTGAAGGCATTAATACAAATTTCAAGGGCGATGGATGCTATCCAAAGTTACTCCCCACTTTGGAAGAGGAGACTGCAGGAAATCTCTCTTTAGGAAAGGATGCATATGTGATCACTTATCCACCTTGACTCGTCGGGTGTGTTCTTTCCTTTCCCTCACTCTTATTTTATATTTATGTCCTTTCATTGAGGACAATGCTTGTTTTAAGTCTGGGGGAGGGAAACCTTTGCTTTACATTTTATTTTGTTTGTTTTTTTCAGTTATTATAATAAAAATATAAAAAAATTTGCATCTTTTTGAAAGTTCTGGGCTATAGTCTAATTTGGGATTAGTTTGCAGAGACTTGGGAACAGTTCATAAGATCGATATCGTTTTAACACCTTGAGTCTCCCAAATATGGAAGTCGAGTTAGATACTTGTTATGGCATAGTCTTGAGTTCTCGTCCTCTAATAGCTTTTAAGTAGTTTATCTAGCAGTCAGCACCATCTAGAAATCACATGCTAAGTAGTTGAGCTGATGCAAATAAGTGAATGATCATGTGCTTAATAAGAAGAAAAAAAAGAAGAAAAAGAGAAGGACAAAAAGTGAAAAAGAAAAAAAAGAAAAGACAAAAAAATGTTTAATTCTAAATTGTTGAAAAAAAAATGGATCATAGTCACTAACAAGCTCAGTTACCATGTGTGTGAATAGATAAAGGGCTTAATGTGATTGCACTAGAATGAAAGAGAGCAAAAAAAAAAGAGAGGATGAGTAAGTTAGACTTAGGCATAACGACATGATTTGGATTGGTTTGTATAGGAGGGAGCCTTATGACCGCACAATTGTGGATTAGTGTTCCTACGATATCCTTAGTGTGTAAGATTAGTACCTATCGATGCAAACTTAAGCGATGAAGACTTGTAGCCTGGAATGAGTAACTATTGATGTGTGTGTGCTTCCCTTGTTTTGTTTTAATTTTGCTCGGAGTGCAAAAGTTCAAGTCCGGGGGAATAAAGATGCAACTTCCATCCGATGGGGAGGCATAAAATCACCTAGAGCCTGCTCCTACGTTAAGGGACTTCGACCGGGGAAACACGATGCCTCATCTGTTTGCTGCGAAGGTAACGACCCTGCCAAAAATGAGCAACAACAAGATATCCTGCACAAAAGGAAATATCCAGGCCAATAGCCGTCACAATCGCTCAGTCAATTCAAAATTTTAACAATTATTGGCCGAGGCCTGCAAGTTTATGCACGTGCAAGTTTATCAAAAACATCGGCGTTTTCCACAAACAAAACAGTAAAAGTTAAAACAAGAAACAACATCAAGTACTGAATAGTATACGCTTATTGATAACGGGCCTGTAAATAGGCAAAGTTTTGTACAATGGATGCAACTCCTGAAAAGAGGAAGCTACAAAATAAATACAAATATGTACAAAGGTACAAAGAAATTTGTATACATGTCGGCAACACGGTACAGACGAACACCATGAGCTGATCCTCCTATGACTCGCCTGACTCTGACGCTTTCCCGATACTCCGTCTTCAGAAGAGATTGACTTGGATAATCGACCCTCAGGTACTCCCAAACCACTAAGCAATGCAGTATCAAACTCGGACCACAACCATTTGCTTTTTCAATCCCTAACTTTTGCCTGAATCGCCCTTTGCGGGTTTTCAATTCACCGGGATACCCTTTTTTCCGAAGTCGCCTTTTCAGGTTTTCGACTTCGCGGGCGTACATCTTTTCAATTTTATCCCTAATTTTTGCCCGGACCTTTTCTTTTTTCTTTTTTGGTTCGCCGGGATGCCCCATTTTTGCCTGGACTCTCTTTTTTCTGTCCAGCGGGTCTCTTTAAGCAAAGTATTTTTTTGACTGCGTCCGAGTTCACAGGGGATGAAAAATCCTCGCCATCCATGGTGGACAACAGTAAGGCTCCTCCAGAGAAGACCTTTCGAACGATGTATGGACCTACATAGTTGGGAGTCCATTTGCCCCTGTGTTCTGACTGTGGTGGGAGAATCTTCTTCAGCACAAGATCGCCTGTCTGAAAGCTTAGAGGGCGCACCTTCTTGTCGTAAGCTTTCTTCATCCGGCTCTGGTATAACCGACCATATGCGATAGATGTAAGTCTCTTCTCATCCATCAAACTGAGCTTATTCAGCCTATTCCTTAACCACCCTGCCTCATCAAGTTGGACATCGGGCAATACTCTCAAAGAAGGAATCTCAACTTCTAACGGTAGTACAACCTCCATACCATACACCAGTGAGAAAGGTGTCGCCCCAATCGATGGAGTTATGTTATGAGGTCTGTCAGAGACCAGGTATGGGTTATATTATCGGGTCTATCCGAGACCAGGTTGGAGTTCTTTGTGAGGTCTGTCTGAGACCAGAGTTTGATGAGTATTGGAGGGTCTGTCTGAGACCTGTTCTTGGTGTGACTTGGGCTTCTTATTCAGGGAACTTGACCCCCTGTTGCAGCTGTTTGCATTGCATTGTTTGCATACCCATTTATCATTGCATTTTGCATACATACTCATATTCGCATTACAGGTTTGTGATCCAGGTATCTTATCTCCCGCATTTTGCAGGTATTTTCAGGATTGCAGAACAGCGGGTCCACCGTTATTCTACAAGAACCAACCAGAAGAAGATCATGGACGCCATGCAGAGTGAAATGCAAGAGATGCGTGACAGGATGGCCCTGTTCATGCAAACCATGGAGACTATCGCCAAGGGACAGGAACAGTTGCAGAGTCTGGTGCAGCCATTGGTTGCTCGTGCTGAGAACAATGGTACCCCGCATGGTGAAAACGTGGCTAACTCTCCCAGGGTTGAAAATCATCAAAGTGCTGATCACATTCCAGTCGCTGGGCTGAACAACGGAGAAGCTGGTCCTGCTGGTGGGAACGGAAACACTGGTAACACTAACGGAGATACTGCAGGAGTGTTCATAGGGAACGTCAACCAGGGTTTCAACATGGGTGCGGAGAACGTCGGGCTGAATGGCGGCAATGGTAATCAGGGCTTTCAAGGTATGAATGTGGGATATGGCAATGTGGCTGGCGTCAAAACTGGATACAGAGACCGTGGTTATGGTAACGCAGGATATGGAATGGGTATGAACAACGGCCAGGATATGGGCAACCTGAGAGGCAACCCCAGGTACTTCCAAGCAGGTCTGGGTCGTAACGCTGGACATGCTGCATATGAAGAGATACCTCGTTGGGAAGATCATCAGGAAGACGTTTTCTCCGGTCATAATGAAGGCTACGGGAGGCCTACAGGGGACAGCCTCCGCATGAGATTGTTGGAAGAAAAGGTAAATGGTCTGGCTAATCAGAACGCTGTGGGACTGGATATGTCCAACATGGGATTGGTACCAGGGCTGAGGGTACCTATGAAATTCAAGGCGCCATCTTTTGATAAGTATAGAGGCGACACGTGCCCGAGGGTGCATGTCCGTTCATTTTACAGAAGGATGTCTGCGTATTCGGACGACGAAAAGATGCTTATGCACTTTTTCCAAGACAGCTTGTCAGGGCCGTCATTAGAGTGGTACATGAGCCTGGAGCCAACACAGATCAGAACTTGGAAGGAATTGGCGGAAGCTTTCGTGAAGCACTACCAATACAACAGCAATCTCGCTCCTAACAGAGTTCAGTTGCAAAGCATGTCCCAGAAGCCCAAGGAAAGCTTCAAAGAGTACGCCCAGAGATGGCGTGACCTGGCTGCGAGAGTACAACCACCTATGGTCGAGAGGGAAATGATGGACTTATTCGTAGGGACATTCTCAGGGATGTACTATGACCGGCTACTCAACTTCTCAATGAGTACCTTCTCCGAGCTGATCCTGATGGGGGAGCGTATAGAGAACGGGATAAAAATTGGTAAGATTCAACCGGGAGAATCTGTTTCAGCTGGAAGCACCAAGAAAGCCTTCGGTGGTAAAAGGCAATGGGATGCTAATGCAGTGTATAACGTTTAGCGGGGAAATAGGAATCAGAACCGGCGTCCACAGCCTCAAGTTGCAAGTGTGACTATTCTGGGACCACCTCAGCAACAAAGACAACAACAGCAGCAGGCTCAGCAGCAGCCTAATCAGAATCAGCGGCGGTTTCAGGCTCCAAGGCCGAGGAGGGTATTTGAGGTACCGCCGATGTCTTACGCAGAGCTCCTTCAGACTCTATTGAAGTTACAACTAGTTGAAAAGAGAACCTTGGCGCCGCCGACTGGCACGCCACCAGTAGGGTACGACATCAACGAGCATTGTGATTTTCGCTCTGGTGCACCCGGGCACAACATCGAGAATTGTTTAGCTTTCAAGCACAAAGTGCAAGATCTGCTTGATAGCTCAGCCATCAATTTTGGGAAGGAAGGTCCCAACATTACACAAAAACCAATGCCAAACCATGAATAGGCTGGAATATGGTGGACAAAGAGGAGTTCTATAGTTCGGGTGGGCCGTTAAAAGTAGATCAGAACAGTGGCAGGCTGCCTCTAATAACTGATTGTGAAGATAGCTGGTTCAGCAGCAGGACAGATGTGAAATCCCGGTTCTCGGAAGCTGGCGTTTTTCTTTGTTTTATCTTGTCATTTCTTTACGTTTGTATTTTCTTTCATGTTTGAATTGCGATCTTGTTCGTAAAACTTGTTGTTTTCATTTCAATTGATGATAATGAAATAAATATGCATGTTTTGATTAAATCCATTCGTGTTCACTAATTGTTTTTACAAATGTCCAACGCCTGGTTAAGAGGAATCTGCGGAGGATGACGAAAATGAACGACATGCAGCTTCTGATTGTATGCTTTTGAAATAAAACCTGTTGATGATGTACAGGCATTGTTTCAAATCCCTAAACACCGGAGTTATAAGGAAGATAATCCCTTGTCAACCCCTTTGAGCCTAGTAGTAGGAGTTCTTTCTGCGAATGAAAAACCCTAAATCTTAACCTGGGGCAGGGTAGGTGTTAGCTAATTTGACCGAGCGTTCAAGTTGCAAAAGGGGTGTCCGTTCGAGGATCAATCACACCTCTAGAGGTCGTGCCTAAAAAAACCACAATGGTTAAATCAAGAGTGAGGCAGTCACATTATTCTCCAATGAGTCGGGAAACCAGTGTCACACGCCTTGTTCGAAAAAAAGAAAAAAAAAAGAAAGCAAAGAGAATCAAAAGCCCGCTAAGTCAAGAAAAGAAAACAATTGACTTAGGCAAAAATGAGGGCATCCCGCTGGACTTAAAAGAAAAACCAAGAGAACTCAAAAGAGTCAGTCCAGGCAAAAGTTAGGGATAAGAAAAAAGATGAAAGGAGGACAAAAAGAAAAAAATCCTCAAATCAAATGCGAGTCGTGTGACCCTAAGTGTCAAAGACGAGAAGTGAGTGGCTGTCACTCCAAAAGTTCATGGGTTCTCGAACTATCACTCATATCTTTCAGCCTCTGAGAGGTGAGCGCTAAGGTCGAATTAGCCGAACATAGGATCGGAGAACATCAAGGAGAATGGGTGGGTTAAAATAAACTTTGAGCCTTTATCCTTTCCTTCAAAACCGTGAACCTGACCACGTTATAACCTTCAAAAGTCCTAATTGAAGCAGGTTGTTTCGAAAGCATACTTCGGTAAAGGTCGCGTCGATTCTGACTCCTGAAAGGGTTCCGCTTACCATGTTGGTATTGATGTTGATAAATGTTTTGTGCAGTGTATGCTATAAACTGTTTTTCCCTTTTCCTAGTGAACAGATTGGATGCCAAAACTGTCATATGTGTTACATTAATATGTCTTTTACGCAGAACAACTTGTTTTACTTGCGAGTAAGCGCTTGACAGCAGGAAAGTTTTCTGCAATGGAAAGTATGGTCAGGATAGAATACAGAGCGCCCGAACGTTCCGAGAGCAGGGGCAAGCTATTATCGTGATTCCCAGTCAGGTCAGCCATGAGAAGTCAGCTACTCTGGGGCAATCAGGTCGAGATTCAGTAAATCTCTCGTAGTTGGAGGTACTGTTCTGGACCAGCTAATCGGGGGCAAAGTCATGTGAATCAGGGGCATTGACTTCCAGTGAGTTCGGAATCGGTTAGTCTGAGGACAAGTCCCGAAGCTTCAGTTGATTAAGGGGCAGTATGCTTGAGAGGCAACTAATCGGAAGAGAGTCTTCTCGAGATCCCATCAGGGGCAGTCATGCAGAATGTGGGGATTTGAAAGCAGATACTTCAGGTGGAAAATCAGATCAGGATAGGTCGCTAGAACGCTCATTCAGGGGCGAGTCGCCGCAGAGAGCATTGAAACCGACTGGGTTGATCGGAGCTAATGGAGATTGAATCTTTTTGCCGTATAGTTACCGGGGCAAGAAATCTCGAGGTCGTCTCATAGTAAGCGGTTCAGCGCAAGTATTCCCAGGAGGTAGATAGGGGCAAGTGGAGTGCACTGGGGCAAGCTATTCAAAAGCTCGCAAAGTTCCCCGCCAGAATCCATGGCAGGCTGGTACCCTCTCCAGAGATTGTATGTCGTGTCCTTCCCCAGTGAAGTCGCCCCAGGCAAGATTGAATGTTGTCTCCCCAGGAGAGCGGAGATTGCGTCAAAGGAGAAGATCAAGATTGATGTATCTTCAGTTCAGCATTAGCTTATCAAGCAGAGCAGAGTTCTCCCCAGTGAAGGTCGAGATGGATACGATTAACGCCTAGAGGGTTCTCGTGCAGTGCAAATCAGAATGTGTGGTTCAATCCCCAGCTCAGTGATGGCGGGATGATTTCCCCAGCTCAGTGATGGCGGGATGATTTCCCCAGCTCAGTGATAGCAGGAGAGGTTCACCACAGAGTGTGATCAGGTGGTTGGAGCAGCTGAAAGGAGTTTTCCCGAGCGGGATTGTCCTTTCTTTCCCCAGCAAGTCGCTCTTTCTCGTCAGGAGGACCGTCATCAGCAGATTTTGGAGTTCTGAGTTCGTGAGCTATTTTCCCAGCAGGGTGGTCATCCCCAGCGGAGTTAGTTCATCTTTCCAACATTTATTTTGTTGGAAGCGTATCGGCGGTATTCCGATCATCCCCAGCGGATCCAGTGTGTCTTCAGCATTTATTTTGCTGAAGTAACTCTTTGCATAAGCATGCATCATGAGCATTTGCATTCTACCCAAGTATGTAGCATTTCCATGCAGTATGGAAGCATTTCGTCATTATCAAACATGCATATTTGAAACATAAGCCAGGTGGTTACCTCTCCAGTTCAGATATGTTATTCCTTGCCGATAAGAGAAATCGTGGTTCAGGAAGATGTGGATTTTGTGGTCAAAGTGCGCAGTGATCGTATTTGTACCAGCTACGGGGTTCATATTGTAAGACACGCAGTGATCGTGTCGATTTACAGATGTTGATTTGTGGCCGAGATACGCAGTGATCGTATTTTGTCTCTTTCATGGGGTTCATGTTGTAGGACATGCAGTGATCGTGTTGATCTTGTTATGTATATCTGTGGTCGAATGGCGCAGTGATCGTTTTCGTCCCAATCTAAGAGGATTGTTTTGTAAGGCACGCAGTGATCGTGTTGATGTTGAGATGTTAACTTGTGGTCAAAGTACGCAGTGATCGTATTTGTACCCTCTATGGGGTTCATATTGTAAGGCACGCAGTGATCGTGTTAATTTCGAGATGTTGATTTGTTGCCCAAGTATGCAGTGATCGTATTTGTGCCAGTATGGGGCTCATTTCGTAGGACACGCAGTGATCGTGTTGATCTTGGAATGTGTATCTGTGGTCGAATGGCGCAGTGATCGTATTCGTCCCGATCTAAGAAGATTGTTTTGTAAGGCACGCAGTGATCGTGTTGGTATTGTTTTGGGGGTTTTATTGAGCAAGGCACGCAGTGATCGTGTTCATCCAGTTGTTGGTCGATATATGCAGTGATCGTATTCGTCCGTGTTACAGTGATTATGGGTTGATACGCAGTGATCGTATTCGTCCGTTATACAATTTGGTTATGGGGTGAGGCACGCAGTGATCGTGTTTCGTCTGGTTGGTTGTGGCCGAAGTACGCCGGGATCGTATTCGTCCCATGTTTGAAGTGGTGTCACAAAGCGCGCAGTGATCGTGTTTCCTCCAGTCAAGAGGGTCGTGACATGAAGCACGCAGTGATCGCGTTTATCCTATGTATGGTCAGGATATGCAGTGATCGTATTCGTCCAGTTATGTGGGTTAGTTGAGGCACGCAACACGCAGGGATCGTGTTTTTCTCCAGTCAAGAGGATCGTGGCTCAGAACGCGCAGTGATCGTGTTCAAACACGCAGTGATCGTGTTCCAGATACGCAGTGACCGTATTCACGCAACACGCAGGGATCGTGTTTTTTTCTCCAGTCAAGAGGATCGTGGCTCAGAATGCACAGTGATCGTGTTCAAACACGCAGTGATCGTGTTCCAGATACGCAGTGACCGTATTCACGCAACACGCAGGGATCGTGTTTTTTCTCCAGTCAAGAGGATCGTGGCTCAGAACGCGCAGTGATCGTGTTCGAACGCGCAGGGATCGTGTTCAAGATACGCAGTGATCGTATTCGTACAGCATGCAGTGATCGTGTTGTTAGTACCATGGGAACTTATGATGCGGAGCGCGCAGTGATCGTGGCTATTGTATCAGTGGGTTGTTGGTCGGCATACGCAGTAATCGTATTCGTCCTGTTACATGGGTTGGTTTTGTGACACACGCAGTGATCGTGTTGACATAATTCCGGGGTTTTGTTGGTCGAGATGCGCAGTGATCGCATTCGCCCTATTGCAGCACACGCAGGGATCGTGTTTATCATATTGGTGGTTGAAGTACGCAGTGAACGTGTTCGCCTCTCCTATGTGGATTTATTCCGTCTGGCACGCAGTGATCGTGTTTATCTCATCCGGTTGGATTTATGGTCGATGTGATTGTAACGCAGCATGCAGTGATCGTGTTCGTCGTGTTTGTCCCATTAAATGGTTTTTGTTTGTAAGACACGCAGTGACCGTGTTCGTCGCAGTTTTGTGGATTTGTTGTGCCCGACACGCAGTGATCGTGTTCTCCATGGCGCATTCCCCTAGCAGAGTTGCTTGGTCAAGCATTTCTCGTTCTCCCCAGACGAGTCCTTTCTCAGAGTACAGTAGAAATGGCATGATACAGATTTTGGGTGGTTACCCACAGTTACCCCAATATAAACGTAATCCCCAGCGGGTTGTTCTGCAACGAGATACTTGGTTAAGTTCCTCGTAGTCCCCGGCAGGGTATCCTTTGACAAGTCGCTTGGTTAAGTCACTTGTATTTCCCCAGCTGAGTCTTTCTTGGGATGATGTGGTATCAGTATTAGAAGGCGGTAATACAGATTTTCGGGTGGTTACCCGCAATTCCCCAACAGAGTTATGTTCTCCAGCAGGGTGTTACTTCAATGGGTTGCTTGGTTAAGTCCCTCATAGTCTCCAGCAGGGAGCTCGCTACAGGAGTTGTTTGGTTAAATTACTCGTAGTTTTCAACAAGGGTGCTTGGTTAAGTTCCCATTTTCCCCAGCAGGTGTTTAACGACAGTCGTCAGAATTTGTCCCCTCAGAGTTGCTTGGTTAAGTTTCTCATTTCCCCGCAGAGTCGGTTGTTCATGTCTTCGGACCTTGTCTCATTTGGTTAAGCGTTCTCTCGTTTCTTCAGGATACGAAAAGTTGATCAGTGAAGTCAACATGACAAGTGAAGTCAATATTCTCCCGCTGGTTAGCGTGTGCTCAGTTGATAAGTGAGATCAACAGAGGTTGATAAGTGAGATCAACAGAGGTTGATAAGTGAGATCAACAAAGGTTGATAAGTGATATCAACAATTTCTCGTTATGTGGTGTATGCTCATTTCTTCGGAATGGAGTGGCCTGCGGACAGCATCAGTTTATTTGACAGATGGATGGCTAGTTGTTGCCGTGACAACAGAAGCCAGTTCCCAGGGTTTTCTCAAGCAGTAGTCGTTTCGCAATTTATTTTTGCGGTTGGCAAATTTCCGGGTTCTTTCGTATTCAACCGTCTCGTACCGCGAATGTCTGAAGGTTGCGCGCTCTTCATCCAGTCGGGTCCAAGTCGCTTGAATAGGGGCAGCTGTTGCACCCCAAAATTTGCCCAACCTTTTCTAACCTAGGTTTATGTTTCAATTGCATAGTCATTTGCATTGTCATCATGTGCATAGTGTATTCATCTGCATTGCATAGCATGAGCAAGCTATCTTAATCAGGGGATCAAGTGCTGTTATTATTTCAAGAGGTATATCCAAGGGTTTCATTCATATTCAAGACTACTCAGGTCATCAGGGAAGAATTTGAGCTTTGAAGAGCTGCCAGGTTGATCAGTGAATTCTCTCCTATCGTGAGGCTAGTGGGGGATCATCAGAGGAAATGTGAGCTATGAGCCAAGAGCATGAGGTGTGTATGGATGTTATGAAGAGTCTAGAGAATCATTTTTGAGGAGAACCAAGTCATTTGAATGATTGCAAGGACCTCAGTTGAAGTCAGTCAACTAGGGTCAACACTGGGTCAATTCTAGGTCAAAGAAGTGTTTTGAAGGGTATCAAGGATCATTTGAAGAATGGGGGATTCATTATTTGCTATATGGATATGGATATGATGTTGTGATAAATAAAAATCAAGAGAAGTCAAGGAGAACTGGAGTTACTAAATTAGGGTTTTATTGTAAAATCCCCTGATTTAGGTCAAACTTCAAAGCAGTGTAACTCAAGATGCAAGCTTCATATGAATTCTTGGTCCACATGAAACTTGTAGAGTATATTCATAGCTTTAATTTGAGGTGTGGAAGTCATCAAGATGATTTATAGAACTCAATTTATGGCTCTTGCAAGTTACAGGTCATCCGAGGGCACTGAAATTTGTCTGTGAAATTTGTCTGTCTTCCAAGCAACTTTTGACCTTCAAGGGTATTTCAAATGGATTTCTGGCCAACATGAGAATTGTTCCTTATTGGCTTAGCTTTCTATAATGGTATGGTATGCCTTCATACGATTTATGGAACTCTACTTATGGTCTTGGCAAGCAAAGGGTATTTTGGTCATTTGAGGATTACAGGTCATTCTTAGTATATGCCTAAAACTCATACAAGGAAGCTTCAAATGAAAAACTTCAAAACATCAAAGTTGTTCAAAATGTGATTTTAAGGCTAGAAAAGAAGGTGTGAAAGTTTGGAAAAGCTTAGAGCATGGAATTTTAAAATTGGTGCAAATGACTTGAAAATGGCTTATAAGTTGAAAAAGTTGAAATGAAAAATTGGTTTGGGAGATATACAAATCCAATATGGGTCATCCAATATACCAAATTGATTCCAAACATCATTTTAAAGACATTGGTTCAGCCACTTTTTTGAGTTAGGGTTTAAAAATTGGACTTGCTTTGTATTTTTGTTACTTGCATAATAAGGCAAGTATAGAAAACTTGGCACAAGATGAATTTTCAAGGCAAGGAGCTTACATACACTTCCCATATCTCATGTAAGGAGATTTTGACATAAGTTTGGAAAGGTGCAAGCATGAGATAAGAGATATTCAAAGTATCATGGCATGAGAAGTTCATGAAATTTCCACAACTTTCTAGAATCCTCCAAGATTATTCTAGAAACCTCTAAGTTTGTTAATCATCATCTATATATTGGATTGAGATCATTAAGAGTAAAGGTTGGTGATAGTTGATGTTGAATCCATTTGCAAATCATATTGAATTTTTTTCTCTTCACCATTTTTTCCATTTTTCCCACACTTTCACATTTTGGAATTTTTTTCAATCTTTTTTTCTCTCACTTTCCATACTTTTTCTCTTCACCAATCAATTACACAACAATTATAGAGATGGTTCATCATTTTTTTTGAGAGAATTGGAGCAAGAGGAACCTTGTAGTAACATGAAAAAGTGGTGAAAACTCAAATTCCAATTTTCACTTTTTCATCAATTCAAGACTTGTCACGGCTTCAAATATATTTGCCAAGTATTGTTGAGTGATTCTACATCATTTTCTCAAAGAATTGGTGATCGAGTGAAGCTCCATAAGCCATTTTTCGGAGGTATAAAGAATTCGACATAACTCATGATTTATGAGTCTTTCTTGCATTATTGTTGTTGCATTTCATTGCTCTCATCTCCTACATGGATTCTAGTACAAAAAAGATGGGTTTTATGACAATTTTTGGTTCTTGAGTTTTTCTTGAGGTGCCACGTTTTGGGAGTTAGAGAGAGTTTCAAGAAAATCTAAGACCATATTTGGATTCCTTGATTTTTTTCCTTCAAGTTTGACCCAAATTTTGTGCGAAACGGATAATTTTTGATGGAGTTATGGTGCTTCAAAGTAGCAAAAAACTCATGTTCATGGGGCTGCGGGTTACTATTCACAAAGTTGAAAATTTTGATTTGGAGAAGAAGGTGTTAACACCGTCGGATGCATTTCCAAGTCAAGGTTTCTTCCATTCATCCAACGCTTCTCATTGCGCCACGTAATCGGCCACATAAGTCTCATGCCATTTTTATTTATTCATGCTATTTCCTCTTATTTCCTCATATTCCATATGTTCTTTTATTTTTCTGTTTTATATGCTGACTTCAAATAATCATAAAAAATAGGAAAATTAGTCTTTTTGATCCCCATTTTTTTTTCTGAATCTTTAAGATGTCTAGGATTTAATAAAACTGGAATTGTAATTTTACCATTTTTTTACATTTTCTTTGGATTTTTTACATTTGGGTCGTCATAAAAAGACCAATGCTGGTGCTATCATTTTGTTGAATTTCTTTGACCTATCAAAACACAATTTAAATGTCAATCCTTTTGTAGGTATCTCATACACACGTTGAGGTATTGTGATATATTTTTGTGGGAATTTCATTGTACTATTTTAATTGGTTTTGGATGCTTTCTTTAACATGCTCCACTTTAATCTTTCCTTTGGTATACATGAGATATCTTGCAATGTTTTCATCTTGTTTGACCATTTATCTTTGGATATTTTTGTGGTATCTCTCACCCCTGGTTTGTGGCTTGACGTAGGGCATTGGAGATTTTTATTTGAATTTTTTAGCACCTTTTGCTATTTTTCTTATGTTTTGTATTCGAACTTGTAATTTGGACTTCCGAACGGACTTTATTTTTGTTAAGGCTCCAACGGCCGCTTTGTGTTTGCGTGATGAACGCCGTGGCTTATATTTCTTATTGTAGATAGGTTATAGGTATTGGAAGACCCTTAGGTGGCTGTTATTTGTATGTGTAGCTTGCCCGATTATCGACTTGTTTGCATGATAGCACGTTGCGATTCCAAATAGTGGATTACGCGTTTCATTCGGAGTTTTCACTCGATTCTTTGCATATGATCACTTGATATTTTCTTATTCCATCCATGAATGGGCTTGAGGTTGAGATGAACCTTCCTCCCTCCTTTGCATTGCATTTACCATTGCTATATTCATGTTCACTTGTATGCGGTTATTACTTGTATTTTCGTTTCTTCCTTTCGTTTCCTTTCCCGTAGGACTTCCATTCTTCCTTGTTCAAGGGAGGATGTGATAGACATTAGGAGTTAACCCATGCATGATAACATTAGGGTAGATTTTATTCCCTTTTAACCCTAGGATTTGTAGAGTGTCATCTCTTCTTCCTTCAAAACAACAGAAAAACATTAATAAAGGTTATAACAGAGATTAATTCATTTCTTCCGTCAAAAGATTTGAACAGACATCAACCTTTTTGCAATAAGAAAACCCTTGTTTAAGGTGAGATTTTTCATAAAAAACACTTGAACAGCTTGTGTCGGGCGTAGCCCGAACTACGTTTGCTCTGATCTTCCATGCCGTGTGGAAGTACGTAGGCATAGGATACGATATCCTAGCGAGCAACCTTCCCCACCTTCCCTCGTAGTTAGGCGAACTACGTTGACTCTGATTTCTCGTTCCAGACGGGAATACGTAGGCATAAAGTGCGATGCTTTTCCGAGTCAAATTTTCTTTTCTTTTCAGACCTCATCCTTTAGTTTAGATAGAAGTGTAATCCGTACAAACAAGCAAGCGTGGATCCCATCGAGTACGATGGACGTGAGGGGTGCTAATACCTTCCCCTTGCGTAACCGACTCCCGAATCCAGGTTTTGGTTGCGATGACCATACCTTTTCCCGTCTTTGCGTTAGGTTTACTTCGAGCGTTTCCTTTCCCTCCTTTGGGATAAATAACGCACGGTGGCGACTCTTTTGTTCAGCCGGCGCCGATTTTCGCAGTAGCGACAGCTGGCGACTCTGCTGGGGACTGCGATGGTTCCCTATTCGAGTCTTGCCTTAGGTTTTTCCTAGCTGTTTGGGGCGATCCCCAGCAGCTGGCGACTCTGCTGGGGACCCAACGTCCCCTGGCTGCTAAGGACTGCGATGGTCCTTATGCATTTGGGATCCAACGTCCCTTAAGAGAGTCGATCCTAGCGTTTGTTTTCCCGTCGAAGATTTTTTATGGATTTACATTTCTGTATTTACCTTTCAGCATTATATTATCATTATTATTGCTGTATTGTGGGGTGTGACGGGTGTTCCATGATGGAGAGATAAGCCGGACCTGGGCTTGAGTGCACCTAGACTTAGAGTAGAGATTAGTGGGCGCGCACGTGCTTTGCATGTCCTAGTGTCCCGCGAAATCTACGCTCAGACGAGGTTCTTCTGGTTGGCCTCCTGTCCTGCCCTTTGGGTGGCTCGGGTTGCTGGTTAGTTGGATTGTCGACTCTGGGGACCGATCATTTGAAAGTTGGCTAAGTGAGGCCTCTTCAGGATGTGATGATGCCACTCCTTCTGGGAATCGTATCGTCACTCCTGAAAGTCTGTGACGCCGACGACCGCATAGGATGCCATACCTTTGTCAGTTACTAGGACATCCACCTGTGAGAGGGTTTGGGGATATGCAGGTAACTAGACCTCCAGATACCGGTTATTTCTTGATCAGAGATCCTAGGTATTTATGGATAGTTGTGAGGTCTATCAGAGACCAGCCAGAGTTATGGTATGAGGTCTATCAGAGACCAGTTGGAGTTATGTTATGAGGTCTGTCAGAGACCAGGTATGGGTTATATTATCGGGTCTATCCGAGACCAGGCTGGAGTTCTTTGTGAGGTCTGTCTGAGACCAGAGTTTGATGAGTATTGGAGGGTCTGTCTGAGACCTGTTCTTGGTGTGACTTGGGCTTCTTATTCAGGGCACTTGACCCCCTGTTGCAGCTGTTTGCATTGCATTGTTTGCATACCCATTTATCATTGCATTTTGCATACATACTCATATTCGCATTACAGGTTTGTGATCCAGGTATCTTATCTCCCGCATTTTGCAGGTATTTTCAGGATTGCAGAACAGCGGGTCCACCGTTATTCTACAAGAACCAACCAGAAGAAGATCATGGACGCCATGCAGAGTGAAATGCAAGAGATGCGTGACAGGATGGCCCTGTTCATGCAAACCATGGAGACTATCGCCAAGGGACAGGAACAGTTGCAGAGTCTGGTGCAGCCATTGGTTGCTCGTGCTGAGAACAATGGTACCCCGCATGGTGAAAACGTGGCTAACTCTCCCAGGGTTGAAAATCATCAAAGTGCTGATCACATTCCAGTCGTTGGGCTGAACAACGGAGAAGCTGGTCCTGCTGGTGGGAACGGAAACACTGGTAACACTAACGGAGATACTGCAGGAGTGTTCATAGGGAACGTCAACCAGGGTTTCAACATGGGTGCGGAGAACGTCGGGCTGAATGGCGGCAATGGTAATCAGGGCTTTCAGGGTATGAATGTGGGATATGGCAATGTGGCTGGCGTCAAAACTGGATACGGAGACCGTGGTTATGGTAACGCAGGATATGGAATGGGTATGAACAACGGCCAGGATATGGGCAACCTGAGAGGCAACCCCAGGTACTTCCAAGCAGGTCTGGGTCGTAACGCTGGACATGCTGCATATGAAGAGATACCTCGTTGGGAAGATCATCAGGAAGACGTTTTCTCCGGTCATAATGAAGGCTACGGGAGGCCTACAGGGGACAGCCTCCGCATGAGATTGTTGGAAGAAAAGGTAAATGGTCTGGCTAATCAGAACGCTGTGGGATTGGATATGTCCAACATGGGATTGGTACCAGGGCTGAGGGTACCTCTGAAATTCAAGGCGCCATCTTTTGATAAGTATAGAGGCGACACGTGCCCGAGGGTGCATGTCCGTTCATTTTACAGAAGGATGTCTGCGTATTCGGACGACGAAAAGATGCTTATGCACTTTTTCCAAGACAGCTTGTCAGGGCCGTCATTGGAGTGGTACATGAGCCTGGAGCCAACACAGATCAGAACTTGGAAGGAATTGGCGGAAGCTTTCGTGAAGCACTACCAATACAACAGCGATCTCGCTCCTAACAGAGTTCAGTTGCAAAGCATGTCCCAGAAGCCCAAGGAAAGCTTCAAAGAGTACGCCCAGAGATGGCGTGACCTGGCTGCGAGAGTACAACCACCTATGGTCGAGAGGGAAATGATGGACTTGTTCGTAGGGACATTCTCAGGGATGTACTATGACCGGCTACTCAACTTCTCAATGAGTACCTTCTCCGAGCTGATCCTGATGGGGGAGCGTATAGAGAACGGGATAAAAATTGGTAAGATTCAACCGGGAGAATCTGTTTCAGCTGGAAGCACCAAGAAAGCCTTCGGTGGTAAAAGGCAAGGGGATGCTAATGCAGTGTATAACGTTCAGCGGGGAAATAGGAATCAGAACCGGCGTCCACAGCCTCAAGTTGCAAGTGTGACTATTCCGGGACCACCTCAGCAACAGAGACAACAACAGCAGCAGGCTCAGCAGCAGCCTAATCAGAATCAGCGGCGGTTTCAGGCTCCAAGGCCGAGGAGGGTATTTTAGGTACCGCCGATGTCTTACGTAGAGCTCCTTCAGACTCTATTGAAGTTACAACTAGTTGAAAAGAGAACCTTGGCGCCGCCGACTGGCACGCCACCAGTAGGGTACGACATCAACGAGCATTGTGATTTTCGCTCTGGTGCACCCGGGCACAACATCGAGAATTGTTTAGCTTTCAAGCACAAAGTGCAAGATCTGCATGATAGCTCAGCCATCAATTTTGGGAAGGAAGGTCCCAACATTACACAAAAACCAATGCCAAACCATGAATAAGCTGGAATATGGTGGACAAAGAGGAGTTCTATAGTTCGGGTGGGCCGTTAAAAGTAGATCAGAACAGTGGCAGGCTGCCTCTAATAACTGATTGTGAAGATAGCTGGTTCAGCAGCAGGACAGATGTGAAATCCCGGTTCTCGGAAGCTGGCGTTTTTCTTTGTTTTATCTTGTCATTTCTTTACGTTTGTATTTTCTTTCATGTTTGAATTGCGATCTTGTTCGTAAAACTTGTTGTTTTCATTTCAATTGATGATAATGAAATAAATATGCATGTTTTGATTAAATCCATTCGTGTTCACTAATTGTTTTTACAAATGTCCAACGCCTGGTTAAGAGGAATCTGCGGAGGATGACGAAAATGAACGACATGCAGCTTCTGATTGTATGCTTTTGAAATAAAACCTGTTGATGATGTACAGGCATTGTTTCAAATCCCTAAACACCGGAGTTATAAGGAAGATAATCCCTTGTCAACCCCTTTGAGCCTAGTAGTAGGAGTTCTTTCTGCGAATGAAAAACCCTCAATCTTAACCTGGGGCAGGGTAGGTGTTAGCTAATTTGACCGAGCGTTCAAGTTGCAAAAGGAGTGTTCGTTCGAGGATCAATCACACCTCTAGAGGTCGTGCCTAAAAAAACCACAATGGTTAAATCAAGAGTGAGGCAGTCACATTATTCTCCAATGAGTCGGGAAACCAGTGTCACACGCCTTGTTCGAAAAAAAGAAAAAAAAAAGAAAGCAAAGAGAATCAAAAGCCCGCTAAGTCAAGAAAAGAAAACAATTGACTTAGGCAAAAATGAGGGCATCCCGCTGGACTTAAAAGAAAAACCAAGAGAACTCAAAAGAGTCAGTCCAGGCAAAAGTTAGGGATAAGAAAAAAGATGAAAGGAGGACAAAAAGAAAAAAATCCTCAAATCAAATGCGAGTCGTGTGACCCTAAGTGTCAAAGACGAGAAGTGAGTGGCTGTCACTCCAAAAGTTCATGGGTTCTCGAACTATCACTCATATCTTTCAGCCTCTGAGAGGTGAGCGCTAAGGTCGAATTAGCCGAACATAGGATCGGAGAACATCAAGGAGAATGGGTGGGTTAAAATAAACTTTGAGCCTTTATCCTTTCCTTCAAAACCGTGAACCTGACCACGTTATAACCTTCAAAAGTCCTAATTGAAGCAGGTTGTTTCGAAAGCATACTTCGGTAAAGGTCGCGTCGATTCTGACTCCTGAAAGGGTTCCGCTTACCATGTTGGTATTGATGTTGATAAATGTTTTGTGCAGTGTATGCTATAAACTGTTTTTCCCTTTTCCCAGTGAACAGATTGGATGCCAAAACTGTCATATGTGTTACATTAATATGTCTTTTACGCAGAACAACTTGTTTTACTTGCGAGTAAGCGCTTGATAGCAGGAAAGTTTTCTGCAATGGAAAGTATGGTCAGGATAGAATACAGAGCGCCCGAACGTTCCGAGAGCAGGGGCAAGCTATTATCGTGATTCCCAGTCAGGTCAGCCATGAGAAGTCAGCTACTCTGGGGCAATCAGGTCGAGATTCAGTAAATCTCTCGTAGTTGGAGGTACTGTTCTGGACCAGCTAATCGGGGGCAAAGTCATGTGAATCAGGGGCATTGACTTCCAGTGAGTTCGGAATCGGTTAGTCTGAGGACAAGTCCCGAAGCTTCAGTTGATTAAGGGGCAGTATGCTTGAGAGGCAACTAATCGGAAGAGAGTCTTCTCGAGATCCCATCAGGGGCAGTCATGCAGAATGTGGGGATTTGAAAGCAGATACTTCAGGTGGAAAATCAGATCAGGATAGGTCGCTAGAACGCTCATTCAGGGGCGAGTCGCCGCAGAGAGCATTGAAACCGACTGGGTTGATCGAAGCTAATGGAGATTGAATCTTTTTGCCGTATAGTTACCGGGGCAAGAAATCTCGAGGTCGTCTCATAGTAAGCGGTTCAGCGCAAGTATTCCCAGGAGGTAGATAGGGGCAAGTGGAGTGCACTGGGGCAAGCTATTAAAAAGCTCGCAAAGTTCCCCGCCAGAATCCATGGCAGGCTGGTACCCTCTCCAGAGATTGTATGTCGTGTCCTTCCCCAGTGAAGTCGCCCCAGGCAAGATTGAATGTTGTCTCCCCAGGAGAGCGGAGATTGCGTAAAAGGAGAAGATCAAGATTGATGTATCTTCAGTTCAGCATTAGCTTATCAAGCAGAGCAGAGTTCTCCCCAGTGAAGGTCGAGATGGATACGATTAACGCCCAGAGGGTTCTCGTGCAGTGCAAATCAGAATGTGTGGTTCAATCCCCAGCTCAGTGATGGCGGGATGATTTCCCCAGCTCAGTGATGGCGGGATGATTTCCCCAGCTCAGTGATAGCAGGAGAGGTTCACCACAGAGTGTGATCAGGTGGTTGGAGCAGCTGAAAGGAGTTTTCCCGAGCGGGATTGTCCTTTCTTTCCCCAGCAAGTCGCTCTTTCTCGTCAGGAGGACCGTCATCAGCAGATTTTGGAGTTCTGAGTTCGTGAGCTATTTTCCCAGCAGGGTGGTCATCCCCAGCGGAGTTAGTTCATCTTTCCAACATTTATTTTGTTGGAAGCGTATCGGCGGTATTCCGATCATCCCCAGCGGATCCAGTGTGTCTTCAGCATTTATTTTGCTGAAGTAACTCTTTGCATAAGCATGCATCATGAGCATTTGCATTCTACCCAAGTATGTAGCATTTCCATGCAGTATGGAAGCATTTCGTCATTATCAAACATGCATATTTGAAACATAAGCCAGGTGGTTACCTCTCTAGTTCAGATATGTTATTCCTTGCCGATAAGAGAAATCGTGGTTCAGGAAGATGTGGATTTTGTGGTCAAAGTGCGCAGTGATCGTATTTGTACCAGCTACGGGGTTCATATTGTAAGACACGCAGTGATCGTGTCGATTTACAGATGTTGATTTGTGGCCGAGATACGCAGTGATCGTATTTTGTCTCTTTCATGGGGTTCATGTTGTAGGACACGCAGTGATCGTGTTGATCTTGTTATGTATATCTGTGGTCGAATGGCGCAGTGATCGTTTTCGTCCCAATCTAAGAGGATTGTTTTGTAAGGCACGCAGTGATCGTGTTGATGTTGAGATGTTAACTTGTGGTCAAAGTACGCAGTGATCGTATTTGTACCCTTTATGGGGTTCATATTGTAAGGCACGCAGTGATCGTGTTAATTTCGAGATGTTGATTTGTTGCCCAAGTATGCAGTGATCGTATTTGTGCCAGTATGGGGTTCATGTCGTAGGACACGCAGTGATCGTGTTGATCTTGGAATGTGTATCTGTGGTTGAATGGCGCAGTGATCGTATTCGTCCCGATCTAAGAAGATTGTTTTGTAAGGCACGCAGTGATCGTGTTGGTATCGTTTCGGGGGTTTTATTGAGCAAGGCACGCAATGATCGTGTTCATCTAGTTGTTGGTCGATATATGCAGTGATCGTATTCGTCCGTGTTACAGTGATTATGGGTTGATACGCAGTGATCGTATTCGTCCGTTATACAATTTGGTTATGGGGTGAGGCACGCAGTGATCGTGTTTCGTCTGGTTGGTTGTGGCCGAAGTACGCCGGGATCGTATTCGTCCCATGTTTGAAGTGGTGTCACAAAGCGCGCAGTGATCGTGTTTCCTCCAGTCAAGAGGGTCGTGACATAAAGCGCGCAGTGATCGCGTTTATCCTATGTATGGTCAGGATATGCAGTGATCGTATTCGTCCAGTTATGTGGGTTAGTTGAGGCACGCAACACGCAAGGATCGTGTTTTTCTCCAGTCAAGAGGATCGTGGCTCAGAACGCGCAGTGATCGTGTTCAAAAACGCAGTGATCGTGTTCCAGATACGCAGTGACCGTATTCACGCAACACGCAGGGATCGTGTTTTTTTCTCCAGTCAAGAGGATCGTGGCTCAGAACGCGCAGTGATCGTGTTCAAACACGCAGTGATCGTGTTCCAGATACGCAGTGACCGTATTCACGCAACACGCAGGGATCGTGTTTTTTCTCCAGTCAAGAGGATCGTGGCTCAGAACGCGCAGTGATCGTGTTCGAACGCGCAGGGATCGTGTTCAAGATACGCAGTGATCGTATTCGTACAGCATGCAGTGATCGTGTTGTTAGTACCATGGGAACTTATGATGCGGAGCGCGCAGTGATCGTGGCTATTGTATCAGTGGGTTGTTGGTCGGCATACGCAGTAATCGTATTCGTCCTGTTACATGGGTTGGTTTTGTGACACACGCAGTGATCGTGTTGACATAATTCCGGGGTTTTGTTGGTCGAGATGCGCAGTGATCGCATTCGCCCTATTGCAGCACAGCACGGATCGTGTTTATCATATTGGTGGTTGAAGTACGCAGTGAACGTGTTCACCTCTCCTATGTGGATTTATTCCGTCTGGCACGCAGTGATCGTGTTTATCTCATCCGGTTGGATTTATGGTCGATGTGATTGTAACGCAGCATGCAGTGATCGTGTTCGTCGTGTTTGTCCCGTTAAATGGTTTTTGTTTGTAAGACACGCAGTGACCGTGTTCGTCGCAGTTTTGTGGATTTGTTGTGCCCGACACGCAGTGATCGTGTTCGCCATGGCACATTCCCCTAGCAGAGTTGCTTGGTCAAGCATTTCTCGTTCTCCCCAGACGAGTCCTTTCTCAGAGTACAGTAGAAATGGCATGATACAGATTTTGGGTGGTTACCCACAGTTACCCCAATATAAACGTAATCCCCGGCGGGTTGTTCTGCAACGAGATACTTGGTTAAGTTCCTCGTAGTCCCCGGCAGGGTATCCTTTGACAAGTCGCTTGGTTAAGTCACTTGTATTTCCCCAGCTAAGTCTTTCTTGGGATGATGTGGTATCAGTATTAGAAGGCGGTAATACAGATTTTCGGGTGGTTACCCGCAATTCCCCAACAGAGTTATGTTCTCCAGCAGGGTGTTACTTCAATGGGTTGCTTGGTTAAGTCCCTCATAGTCTCCAGCAGGGAGCTCGCTATAGGAGTTGTTTGGTTAAATTACTCGTAGTTTTCAACAAGGGTGCTTGGTTAAGTTCCCATTTTCCCCAGCAGGTGTTTAACGACAGTCGTCAGAATTTGTCCCCTCAGAGTTGCTTGGTTAAGTTTCTCATTTCCCCGCAGAGTCGGTTGTTCATGTCTTCGGACCTTGTCTCGTTTGGTTAAGCGTTCTCTCGTTTCTTTAAGATACGAAAAGTTGATCAGTGAAGTCAACATGACAAGTGAAGTCAATATTCTCCCGCTGGTTAGCGTGTGCTCAGTTGATAAGTGAGATCAACAGAGGTTGATAAGTGAGATCAACAGAGGTTGATAAGTGAGATCAACAAAGGTTGATAAGTGATATCAACAATTTCTCGTTATGTGGTGTATGCTCATTTCTTCGGAATGGAGTGGCTTGCGGACAGCATCAGTTTATTTGACAGATGGATGGCTAGTTGTTGCCGTGACAACAGAAGCCAGTTCCCAGGGTTTTCTCAAGCAGTAGTCGTTTCGCAATTTATTTTTGCGGTTGGCAAATTTCCGGGTTCTTTCGTATTCAACCGTCTCGTACCGCGAATGTCTGAAGGCTGCGCGCTCTTCATCCAGTCGGGTCCAAGTCGCTTGAATAGGGGCAGCTGTTGTACCCCAAAATTTGCCCAACCTTTTCTAACCTAGGTTTATGTTTCAATTGCATAGTCATTTGCATTGTCATCATGTGCATAGTGTATTCATCTGCATTGCATAGCATGAGCAAGCTATCTTAATCAGGGGATCAAGTGCTGTTATTATTTCAAGAGGTATATCCAAGGGTTTCATTCATATTCAAGACTACTCAGGTCATCAGGGAAGAATTTGAGCTTTGAAGAGCTGCCAGGTTGATCAGTGAATTCTCTCCTATCGTGAGGCTAGTGGGGGATCATCAGAGGAAATGTGAGCTATGAGCCAAGAGCATGAGGTGTGTATGGATGTTATGAAGAGTCTAGAGAATCATTTTTTAGGAGAACCAAGTCATTTGAATGATTGCAAGGACCTCAGTTGAAGTCAGTCAACTAGGGTCAACACTGGGTCAATTCTAGGTCAAAGAAGTGTTTTGAAGGGTATCAAGGATCATTTGAAGAATGGGGGATTCATTATTTGCTATATGGATATGGATATGATGTTGTGATAAATAAAAATCAAGAGAAGTCAAGGAGAACTGGAGTTACTAAATTAGGGTTTTATTGTAAAATCCCCTGATTTAGGTCAAACTTCAAAGCAGTGTAACTCAAGATGCAAGCTTCATATGAATTCTTGGTCCACATGAAACTTGTAGAGTATCTTCATAGCTTTAATTTGAGGGGTGGAAGTCATCAAGATGATTTATAGAACTCAAGTTATGGCTCTTGCAAGTTACAGGTCATCCGAGGGCACTGAAATTTGTCTGTGAAAATTGTCTATCTTCCAAGCAACGTTTGACCTTCAAGGGTATTTCAAATTGATTTATGGCCAACATGAGAATTGTTCCTTATTGTCTTAGCTTTCTATAATGGTATGGTATGCCTTCATATGATTTATGGAACTCTACTTATGGTCTTGGCAAGCAAAGGGTATTTTGGTCATTTGAGGATTACAGGTCATTCTTAGTATATGCCTAAAACTCATACAAGGAAGCTTCAAATGAAAAACTTCACAACATCAAAGTTGTTCAAAATGGGATTTTAAGGCTATAAAAGAAGGTGTGAAAGTTTGGAAAAGCTTAGAGCATGGAATTTTAAAATTGGTGCAAATGACTTGAAAATGGCTTATAAGTTGAAAAAGTTGAAATGAAAAATTGGTTTGGGAGATCTACAAATCCAATATGGGTCATCCAATATACCAAATTGATTCCAAACATCATTTTAAAGACATTGGTTCAGCCACTTTTTTTAGTTAGGGTTTAAAAATTGGACTTGCTTTGTATTTTTGTTACTTGCATAATAAGGCAAGTATAGAAAACTTGGCACAAGATGAATTTTCAAGGCAAGGAGCTTACATACACTTCCCATATCTCATGTAAGGAGATTTTGACATAAGTTTGGAAAGGTGCAAGCATGAGATAAGAGATATTCAAAGTATCATGGCATGAGAAGTTCATGAAATTTCCACAACTTTCTAGAATCCTCCAAGATTATTCTAGAAACCTCTAAGTTTGTTAATCATCATCTATATATTGGATTGAGATCATTAAGAGTAAAGGTTGGTGATAGTTGATGTTGAATCCATTTGCAAATCATATTGAATTTTTTTCTCTTCACCATTTTTTCCATTTTTCCCACACTTTCACATTTTGGAATTTTTGTCAATCTTTTTTTCTCTCACTTTCCATACTTTTTCTCTTCACCAATCAATTACACAACAATTATAGAGATGGTTCATCATTTTTTTTGAGAGAATTGGAGCAAGAGGAACCTTGTAGTAACATGAAAAAGTGGTGAAAACTCAAATTCCAATTTTCACTTTTTCATCAATTCAAGACTTGTCAAGGCTTCAAATATATTCGCCAAGTATTGTTGAGTGATTCTACATCATTTTCTCAAAGAATTGGTGATCGAGTGAAGCTCCATAAGCCATTTTTCGGAGGTATAAAGAATTCGACATAACTCATGATTTATGAGTCTTTCTTGCATTATTGTTGTTGCATTCCATTGCTCTCATCTCCTACATGGATTCTAGTACAAAAAAAATGGGTTTTATGACAATTTTTGGTTCTTGAGTTTTTCTTGAGGTGCCACGTTTTGGGAGTTAGAGAGAGTTTCAAGAAAATCTAAGACCATATTTGGATTCCTTGATTTTGTTCCTTCAAGTTTGACCCAAATTTTGTGCGAAACGGATAATTTTTGATGGAGTTATGGTGCTTCAAAGTAGCAAAAAACTCATGTTCATGGGGCTGCGGGTTACTATTCACAAAGTTGAAAAATTTGATTTGAAGAAGAAGGTGTTAACACCGTCGGATGCATTTCCAAGTCAAGGTTTCTTCCATTCATCCAACGCCTCTCATTGCGCCACGTAATCGGCCACATAAGTCTCATGCCACTTTTATTTATTCATGCTATTTCCTCTTATTTCCTCATATTCCATATGTTCTTTTATTTTTCTGTTTTATATGCTGACTTCAAATAATCATAAAAAATAGGAAAATTAGTCTTTTTGATCCCCATTTTTTTGTGCTGAATCTTTAGGATGTCTAGAATTTAATAAAACTGGAGTTATAATTTTACCATTTTTTGACATTTTCTTTGGATTTTTTACATTTGGGTCGTCATAAAAAGATCAATGCTGGTGCTATCATTTTGTTGAATTTCTTTGACCTATCAAAACACAATTTAAATGTCAATCCTTTTGCAAGTATCTCATACACACGTTGAGGTATTGTGATATATTTTTGTGGGAATTTTATTGTACCATTTTAATTGGTTTTGGATGCTTTCTTTAACATGATCCACTTTAATCTTTCCTTTGGTATACATGAGATATCTTGCAATGTTTTCATCTTGTTTGACCATTTATCTTTGGATATTTTTGTGGTATCTCTCACCCATGGTTTGTGGCTTGACGTAGGGCATTGGAGATTTTTATTTGAATTTTTTAGCACCTTTTGCTATTTTTCTTATGTTTTGTATTCGAACTTGTAATTTGGACTTCCGAACGGACTTTATTTTTGTTAAGGCTCCAACGGCCGCTTTGTGTTTGCGTGATGAACGCCGTGGCTTATATTTCTTATTGTAGATAGGTTATAGGTATTGGAAGACCCTTAGGTGGCTGTTATTTGTATGTGTAGCTTTCCCGATTATCGACTTGTTTGCATGATAGCACGTTGCGATTCCAAATAGTGGATTACGCGTTTCATTCGGAGTTTTCACTCGATTCTTTGCATATGATCACTTGATATTTTCTTATTCCATCCATGAATGGGCTTGAGGTTGAGATGAACCTTCCTCCCTCCTTTGCATTGCATTTACCATTGCTATATTCATGTTCACTTGTATGCGGTTATTACTTGTATTTTCGTTTCTTCCTTTCGTTTCCTTTCCCGTAGGACTTCCATTCTTCCTTGTTCAAGGGAGGATGTGATAGACATTAGGAGTTAACCCATGCATGATAACATTAGGGTAGATTTTATTCCCTTTTAACCCTAGGATTTGTAGAGTGTCATCTCTTCTTCCTTCAAAACAACAGAAAAACATTAATAAAGGTTATAACAGAGATTAATTCATTTCTTCCGTCAAAAGATTTGAACAGACATCAACCTTTTTGCAATAAGAAAACCCTTGTTTAAGGTGAGATTTTTCATAAAAAACACTTGAACAGCTTGTGTCGGGCGTAGCCCGAACTACGTTTGCTCTGATCTTCCATGCCGTGTGGAAGTACGTAGGCATAGGATACGATATCCTAGCGAGCAACCTTCCCCACCTTCCCCCGTAGTTAGGCGAACTACGTTGACTCTGATTTCTCGTTCCAGACGGGAATACGTAGGCATAAAGTGCGATGCTTTGCCGAGTCAAATTTTCTTTTCTTTTCAGACCTCATCCTTTAGTTTAGATAGAAGTGTAATCCGTACAAACAAGCAAGCGTGGATCCCATCGAGTACGATGGACGTGAGGGGTGCTAATACCTTCCCCTTGCGTAACCGACTCCCGAATCCAGGTTTTGGTTGCGATGACCATACCTTTTCCCGTCTTTGCGTTAGGTTTACTTCGAGCATTTCCTTTCCCTCCTTTGGGATAAATAACGCACGGTGGCGACTCTTCTGTTCAGCCGGCGCCGATTTTCGCAGTAGCGACAGATTCAAGTAGAAATTGCCAACTAATCTCCTAAGAGTCTTCTTATCACGGTCGGATGCCCCAATCGGATGCTCTTGGTTCTTTAGGAAATTCTGGATATCAAAATACCACGGCTTGCCATCGAAATCTTCCTCAATGGCGAATATGAAGGCGGGCCTATCAAGGCGAGAAATAACTATCCTGGGAGCCTCATTCCAGAAGTTAACTTTGTACATGGAAGACAATGTTGCAAGAGCGTCAGCCATCTGATTTTCTGCCCGTGGCACATGGTGAAACTCTACTCTGTCAAAGAAAGGCAACAACCTTCTTGCATAATTCATATACGGTATCAGATTGGGCTGACGAGTCTCCCATTCACCCTTGATCTGGTTTACGACTAGTGCGGAATCCCCATACACATCAAGATTTTTAATCCTCAAATCAATAGCCTCCTCGAGACCCATGATACACGCCTCATATTCAGCTTCATTATTGGTAACTGGAAATGTCAATCTGGCCGTGAACGGGATGTGCGTCCCATGGGGAGTCGTGATGATTGCCCCAATTCCACTTCCATATGAATTCACAGCACCGTCAAAGATCAATTGCCATTAGGAACCCGGCTCAGGACCTTCACCATGCAACGGCTCTTCACAATCTTTCATCTTTAAGTACATGATATCCTCGTCGGGAAAATCAAACTTCATTGGCTAGTAATCATCGATTGGCTGCTCATCCAGGTACTCTGACAGTACGCTACCTTTGATAGCCTTTTGCGAGACATATTGTATATCGTACTCTGTCAGTACCATCTGCCATCGGGCAATCCTTCCTGAAAGTGCCTGCTTCTCAAAGACGTATTTGATCGGATCCATCTTCGAAATCAGCATGGTTGTATGATTTAGCATGTATTGTCTCAGACGTTTGGCAGCCCAAGCGAGTGCACAACACGTCTTTTCGAGCATTGAGTAACGGGATTCACAGTCTGTGAACGTTTTACTCAGGTAATAGATCACATGCTCTTTTCGTCAAGTCTCGTCATGTTGACCGAGAACACAACCCATACTGTTCTCAAGAACCGTCAAGTACATGATCACTGGTCTCCCAGCTACTGGGGGTATCAAGATAGGAGGTTCCTGTAAGTATTCTTTTATTTTTTCAAACGCATTTCGACAATTTTCGTTCCAAACAATCGCCTGATCTTTTTTCAACAGTTTAAACATTGACTCACACATGGCCGTAAGGTGAGATATGAACCGGGCAATGTAGTTCAACCTACCCAAAAAGCCACGAACCTCTTTCTCTATTTTTGGCGCTGGCATTTCTTGTATCGCTTTTATTTTAGCAGGATCAACCTCTATTCCTTTTTCACTAACAATGAACCCCAGTAGCTTACCAGATCTCACCCCGAAGGTGCACTTATTAGGATTCAACCTCAGCCCAAACTTCCTAAGCCTCTCAAACAATTTCAGAAGATTCACCAGATGCTCTTCCTCCATCTGAGATTTGGCAATCATATCGTCAACATAGACTTCAATCTCTTTATGCATCATGTCATGAAAGAGCGTCGTCATAGCGCGCTGATATGTTGCCCCAGCGTTCTTCAAACCAAAGGGCATCACTTTGTAGCAGAACGTTCCCCACGGGGTAATAAAAGTTGTTTTCTCCATATCCTCCGGCGCCATCTTAATTTGATTATAGCCCGAAAAGCCGTCCATGAAGGAAAACACAGAGAATTGAGCAGTGTTGTCGACCAACACGTCAATGTGAGGAAGCGGGAAGTCATCCTTAGGGCTCGCCTTGTTCAGATCCTAATAGTCAACGCACATTCACACCTTACCATCTTTCTTTGGTACAGGTACTATATTGGCGACCCAAGGAGGGTAAGTTGTAACAGCCAGGAAACTAGCGTCCCACTGTTTCTGTACTTCCTCTTTAATCTTTACGGCCATATCTGGTTTAGTTCTCCTGAGCTTTTGCTTGACCGGCAAACAGTCTTCACCCAATGGCAAGCGGTGGACCACAATATCAATGTCTAACCCAAGCATATCTTCATAAAACCAAGCAAAGATGTCACTATACTCTCGAAGAATCTCGACAAGTCTCTCCTTGATATCACTTTGCAGCGCAGCCCCTATTCGGACATTCCTGACAATTTCTTTCGAACCCAAGTTAATGACCTCGATATCCTCCTGATGAGGCAGAATGATTCTCTCTTCTTGTTTCAAAAGACGAGTCGGCTCTTTTGGTAAGTCGTCGTCCTCAACAATCTCTTCTTCAGCTTGGCATAACGGGTGCTCAAAGTCGAAGCGAGTCATAGGGAGATCTTGATCGGTGTCATCTGAAATATGAATCCTGCAAAAGAAAGGGTTAAATGCTTCAAATGATATGCAAACGAAGCATACCACCACATTGCCATTTTATTGTAAACATAAAAAGCAGAAAAACAGGGATCACAAAATTTGCATGAGGAAAACGCCTTTATTTAATGATTAAAACAAAGCATACACATAAACAAGTAGGCCCTGAAATAAAATCACTATGCCCCGGGTAGGACATAGGATTGTACAATAATCGAAAAACAAGGCATTATTGTTTCGGTGTCACTTGGATAAAGTCCTGGATAGACTAGTTGCATAGGCTCTATCCTAGCTTGCTGGGTCTGATCCACGAATCCATGTCATAGTCGCTATCGCCCTCTTCACTGTCAGACACAGTGTTGATCTGCTCAAAACTGACTCCTCCCGGAGTAAACACAATCGGCCCTTTGAACTTTGGCTTGCTCTGTGATGCAGATGACGACGACGGGCGGTACCCTAAGCCAAACTTGCCCTGCTTAACAGGAATCTCGAGAACCTGCCCCCAACCTTTGGTCTCCCCGGCCTGAACCACCGCTTGGGCTTCTTTGTACGACGACATAACCACCTCTGGCCCACTGCTTATGACAGGAGATTTATCTCTGATCTGCAATCCTTTAAAGGCTTGGCACAATGTCTCATGGATCTCACCATCCACTTCGACATATTTGAATGATGACAGGTGACTAACCAGAATATCTTCCTCCCCACATATAGTGACAATGCTACCACCGACCATATATTTAAGCTTCTGGTGCAATGTCGATGTTACAGCCCCTGCAGCGTGGATCCACGGTCGTCCAAGCAAACAGCTATAAGTTGGCTGTATTTCCATGATATAGAACACGGTATCAAACACTTCTGGACCGACCTGGATTGGCAAAGTTAATTCTCTGAATATAGACCTTCTTGTCCCGTCAAATGCCCTTACTACCAAGTCACTTGGCGTGCAGATTACACCTCGGGTATCTAGCTTCAGCAATGCTTTCTTGGGTAAGATGTTTAGGGATGAGCCAGTGTCAACCAGGACATGAGACATAACAGTGCCCCTACACTCAACAGAAATATGCAACGCACTGTTATGGTTGCGGCCCTGGGTGTCAAATCAAAATCAGTAAAGACAAGGCCATGCCCCGCATTCAGGTGCGCAATCACTCCTTTGAGTTGATTCACGAATATCTCCTGGGGTACATAGGCAGCGTCCAGAGCTTTCAACAACGTGTTCCGGGTGAGCTTCAGAACAAAGCAGCAATGACAAGATTGATATTTTGGAAGGCGTCTACTGCAGATGATCGACAATTTTGTAATCGCTCTTCCGAATTAATCTCATGAACTCTTCCACATCTTTGGTCAAAGCCTCTTTTTCCTTCTCCTGCGAAGGTCCTTCCTCATTGACTTTACCTTTCCCTTTGGCCATTCTCTCAGCTTCTACTTCTGGTGACGCAAATATTCTGCCACTGCGGGTTATGCCCCCTGCCCCCACAAGGTTATCAACTGACCCCACCGGCGGGCTCGGCAGGTTAATCTTCTCCCCATTGCAGTAAACTTCCGCCCCATAATTCCAGGGGATGGCTTTAGTACTTTCATACGGAATAGGTCCAGCTTTGGTTATTGTGATAGTCGGCCTCTTGGGAGGTGCCGATATCGTGACAGTTTTGAACGGGATCGTAATCGTTGCAACTTCACCCTGCCATTCAGCTATTGCCTTAACAGGCTTTTCTTCAGCAGTGCGGTCAAATTGCAGCGTACCTTCGTCAATCAGCCTTTGAATACCTCTTCTAAGATTATCACAACCCTCAGGCCAGGCCAAACAATCAACACAATCAGCATCACAACCAGGGAACACTTCCCCTTTCAGAAATCGGCTCTTGACATAACCCAAAGGAGTCTTCAATTCATCCATATTCATAACCAGATTCGGACTAGCATCTTCCAAAACTGCACCCACCTGCGTAGATCTGTGAGCTGGCATCGGATTCTTCTTAATATTGGGTGCCTCATTACCAAAGTTTATAGCCTTGCTATCTAACAAATCTTGCACCTTGTGCTTGAAAGCATGGCAGTTCTCGATGCTATGACCGGGAGCCCTGGAATGGAAGTCGAGATGTGCATTAGCGTCATACCCGAAAGGAGGAGTGCCCTTTAACGGAGCCAACGTCCTTTTCTCGACCAACTGCTACTGTAACAAAGTTGGAAGAAGCTGAGCATATGGCAATGGAGGTGCATCAAATATGCTCTTCACAACCCTATCCCGATCTTGATATCTCTGTGCAGCAGCATTCTGTCGTCCCTGTTGTTGCTGTGGCTGTTGTTGTTGCTGTTGAGGCACAGGAATTGTCACACTAGCAATCTGCTGCTGACAATATTGGTTTCGACCTCTACCTCTTCCTCGAGAACTGTATACTGAATTGGTATCCCCCTGTCTCTTGTTTCCAAAAGCCTTTTTACCACCTCCAGCTGAGGTTGACTCTCCCGCTTGAATCATACCAATCTTAACACCATTCTCGATTTGTTCCCCCAAGAGTATCAACTTAGAAAAGTTACTCTTCGTGCAATTGATAAGCCTGTCATAGTACAACCCAGAGAAAGTGCCCACAAACATATCCACCAACTCACGCTCGACCATGGGCGGGTGCACCCTGGCAGCTAGCTCACGCCACCTCTGGGCGTATTCTTTGAAGCTCTCACCATTCTTATGAGAAAGGTTTTGGAGTTGGACTCTGTTCGGCGCAAGGTCGCTGTTGTATTGGTAGTGCTTGACAAAAGCTTTTACTAACTCCTTCCAGCTACCAATTTGAGTAGGCTCTAACCCCATGTACTATTCCAATGACGGTCCCGACAAGCTGTCCTGGAAAAAATGCATCAGCATCTTCTCGTCATCAAAGTAGGCGGACATTCTCCGATAGTAAGATCGCACGTGAACCCTCGGGCAAGTATCCCCCTTATACTTCTCAAATGTGGGCGCTTTGAATTTGATTGGTACCCTCAATCTAGGGACCAATCCCATGTTAGCCACGTCCAACCCCGTGGAGTTCTGATTAGCAAGATTCCTCATCTGTTCTTCCAACAACCTGAACCTTCTATCACTGTCAGTAGGCATCTCAAGATCCCTGCCTGGAGGAGGGAAAACATCTTTCTGACGATCTTCACCCCAGTGAGAATCCTCATTACCATACCCAGCATAAGCAGTGTTAGGACCAAAACCAGTCTGATTGACCCTAGGACCGTACCCCATATTACCAAAACCTTGATTTCCAGCACCTGGCCCAAACCCAACATTGTGAGCACCCATCCAACACCATTGTGGCTCGCATTGCCAAAACCTGCGTTACCAAAGCCCTGATTGTCGTAACCCTGATTGCCATAGCCTTGATTACCACCAAAACCAATGTTGCCAACACCAATACCCATACCAGTATTCCCAACACCAAGACCAACGTTCCCAGTGCCAACATTGAACCCAGCATTTCCAGCACCAATATTACCATTAGTTTCCACATGCCCATTTCCGTTACCCGTCACATTTTCGTTCCCAGCTCGGTTACCATTCTCAGTCGCATTGAGGACAACCACTGGCACAACATCACCAACTTGGAGAGTTTCACCGTGAGGAGGATCAGTAGCAATTCCACCATGTAGCACACCCTGACTGTCAACCCTAGCAATGAGAGGCTGCACCATAGTCTGCAGCTGCTCCTGGCCCTTGGCCACACTCTCCATCATCTGCGTTAACTGCGCCATCCGGTCGCGCATCTCTTGCATCTCAGTCTGCATCTGGTCCATGGCTTTCTTATAGTTGCTTCTGGTAGAGTAGCGATGAATACGTTGATCGGCAATCCTGGAACCTACATCAACAGAGGGTTAGGAAACACGGTACAAGGTACCTGCTATGCGAATGATTTATGCAAATGCAAACATGTTTTTGTGCGTTAGGGAGATTTTTCCCCCGATTCGAGTGCCACAGTGCAAGTGCTGATAGCAAGAAGTCTGGATCTAGTCACTGAAATATCATCTCATGTATATATGGGCCAACAAGGCAGCAGTAAAAAGTCAATGAATACATGAGGAATCAATATCATGACCTCAACCAACAAGCCTGGTGATGGTCAGCCTACAGTAAGAATCAGAAAAAATATAAAGAGTTACAAAGATAATCAAGTGCGACAGCAGGCACGAAACTCCTCTAGCAACTCTCTAGTCTCGGGGTGATCAGGTCGAGTGAGTAACCCCTCAACAAGTAACTCTCTCTGCATAATATTGCACTGGAGACCTTCAACTGAATCTTCCCACGCTCCCTGGCCAAATTAATCTTCTAACTTTCGCTTATTAGACTCGAGCCTCTGCTTGCGATCTTTCAAGTTAGCGAGAGCTTTGTTCAGCAAATCTTCAGTGGCATATCTGCGAGCAGTTTCCTCATCAAACCTCTTCTCACTAGCCTTCACCTGAGACTTCAATTTGGAGATCTGCTATTTCAGTTTGTCCTCCCTCTCTTTGTTGCTGGCTAAAGTGGCATTCCACTGCTGATTAAACTTGGATATTCTCCGGTATGCTTCATCCAAATGCTGCTTCTTGGTAGCCAGTACATTGTTAACAGATTTGAAGTCCAGACCCAAGCGCTCATGATCAGCTATCTTCTTAGTCAAGCCCGTGCCCAACCTGTTCACCAACTCTGTCTGCTTCTTGAAAGAATGGACGGCTTCGTTACTCTCGCTTCTGATCTGTGCCAACTCTTTCTCTAACTCTTCATTGGCCTTTTTCAGCTTTTCCCTCTCACCTAACACCTGATTATACTGCTGAATAGGCACGGTAGTAGGCTCTTCAATCATTGAAGGGCTTTCCTGCTTAGCAGGTGGAAAAGGCATCCCTATAGTCTCTACTCTGGTCTTGACCCAGGTCACATACGGAGCGTAGGCTTGGCTATTACTTTTCCCCAACAATGACTTCCCTCGTCTACTGATATCATTCCAGGCATGCTGAAGCTTAGATAACATATGCCCCTCTAGAAGACCGGTGAGGTACAGAGATTCCTGCACCTCTTCATCCTTAGGCGGAGCTCTCAAAGCATAGGCAAACTATCTGACAAATAGAGACGGATTATAGTTGATACAGCCCTTTCTTCCAATCAAAGGCACATTTGGAAACCCACTGTAACTGAATATAACCTTAGGACCCAACATATCTCTATCAAACCACATAACACTCTCTGCTGATAAACCCATCAATCGCTCAGACCACTCAGCTGTGGCTGCAGATGAAGCAAAGAGACCCTTCTTGGGTAGGTGACTATCAAACCATATGTAGAGTAAGGGCACACAGCGTGATACATTCTTACCCCTTCTATTCTCGTTCTTGTAATGGACGGAATGATACACATCGCCAATCAAGGTAGGAACTGGATTCCCTGAGGCAAAGATATGAAAGGCATCCAAGTCTACAAAATCAGGCATGTTAGGAAACAAAATGATGCCATATATGCAGAGAGCAAGAATGGCGTTGAATGCGATCCAACAACCGTCTTTGGCACACTGTTGGGCTTTCCCAACTAAGAACTGCAGAGAAAAACCTAGAACCCCATCAACCGGACAAGATCAACTCAGAGGCATCCAGATGAAGAGAAAGAGCTAGATTAGCCAGATTAGGCTTAGCATCTATATGAACAAATGGCATCTGACTCTTAATAGGCACACCCAATAACTCAACATACTCCTCTAATGTAGGTGCAAGAATGAAGTCCGAGAAAGTGAAACATCTCAAAGGAGGATCATAAAACTGCAGAAAGGCATACAACCCATTCAACTCATACACAGAAGGTTTACGGACCAAATTGAGTAGCTTCCCATAAGACTTTCTGAATTCATCTCTCATAGTATCATCTGCCAAAGCAATCAGACTGGACAACTAAGCAACATCTGGAGTGGGGAGCTTGTAGGCCATATTCTTCTTCAGAGAACCCATAATAGCACAACAGCAGGCAAGAAAACCGGAACCGGGGGATAATGTACCTGCAACACAGACACACGTTAATGATATGCAAATGAGTATGCAAAATGCAAAATGCAAACATGCAACAGGGGATCAAGATGGCTGCTGAGAAAATCAAAACTCTGATCCAACACAACCACAACACTGCTCTGATAGCACACCCCGAAGAGGACCAATAAATATGCACTGTCGAGAACAACCACATCTCTGATGATAAGAACTTTTGAACCCAACAACACTGATTCACTGTCAAGAAAACCAGGTAGTCTGAAGGTTAAGGTTTCCTGCAAAAACCCGACCCCGCTAACAGGCATGGACCTAATCACAGACAAGGTATGGTATCCTATGCGTTTCCCAGCGTCACAGGCTTTCAAGAGCGATGATACGATACCCAGAAGGTGTGGCATCATCATCTCTTGAAGTAGCCTCACTCTGCTGAGTCACAAATGATCGGTCCCCAGAGTCGACAATCCTCCAAACCAACAACCCCTCAAGCCCAAAGGGCCGGAAAAGAAGTCAACCGGGAGAACCTCGTCTGAGCGTGGATTTCATGAGACACTAGTGCCTACAAAGCAAGCACGCGCCCACTAATTTCCACAACTAATGCTAAGTATACTCAAGCCTGGGTCTGGCTTCTCACTCATCAGACCCCCTTCCCACAACAGCACAATAATAATATACTGAAAATAAAATGCGGAAAGTAAAGTGCGATAAATAAAACCCAATAGGTAAACACACAAGCGCTAGGATTGACTCGCATAGGGAACCAGGTATCCCCAGCAGAGTCGCCAGCTGTCGCTACTGTGAAAAACGAGGCCGGCAAGACAGAAGAGTCGCCATCTTTCGTTATTTATCCCTCAGAACGGGAAAGGAAACGATCGGAAAAAACCTGACGAAAAGGTATAAGACAAGGTCATCGCAACCAATGTCTGGATTCGGGAGTTGGTTACGCAAGGGGAAGGTATTAGCACCCCTCACGTCCATCGTACTCGATGGGATCCACACTTGTTGTGTTTATCTGACAGGTTTGTTAAATCTATCTATGCTAAAGGTCTGGTCTGAAAAGAAAAGAAAATGACTCGGCAAAGCGTCGCACTTTATGCCTACGTATTCCCGTCTGGAACGAGAAATCAGAGTCAACGTAGTTCGCCTAACTACGGGGAAAGGTTGCTCGCCGAGATATCGCATCTCATGCCTACGTACTTTCACACAGTGTGAAAGATCAGAGCAAACGTAGTTCGGGACACGAACGACACAGGTTTGTCTTTTTTATCCGAGTAGGGTTAACAGACGGTTCCAGCAGTTTGGTGTATGCAGCTCGCTCGATGGAGACTTAGGCGTTTACCGTTTGCGGTAGAACCGGGAGTTAACAGAACTCTCCTTCTGAAAAGGGTTTCCAAGAATTAAAGGTCCAAGAGGACAAAAAGAGTTTGATCTTTGTTTTCTGTTTTTTTAGAGAAGTGTCTTTTATGGATGTTTGCAACTGATATCGCACTAGAGACTATGACCTGAGAGTGAATGCGTTGCATGTCACCCAAAGGGTGCCATACTAAACATCCAGACTGTTGAAAAGAAACTCTCCAACAATCCTTTCTCAAGTAGCTTAAGGCTCGTAATGTACGACGTCAGTTAAACTTTATTACTGTATTTTGATTTTGTTTGCAGATGAGAAGAGAAAAGACGCACTAAAGGGGAACTGATCCAATCCTAAAGTTGTCATGCAAAATTGATCCAATGGTTGAGGTTAGGAGGGAACTACCTAATGTTATCATGCATGTTTAGAACCCTAATGTCTGTCATAACTTCTCTTGAACAAGAGAAGTCAGAGTTCCTAGGGGAACATGGCAAAGGAAAACAAACAGCAAAAGAAATAACTGTACAGAAAAACTGTAAATAAAATGCATGCAATGCATAAAACAAGCAGAAGGAGCCAAGCTCAACTCCTAGAGCAAGCAAGCCCAGAGGTAACACACCAAGCGCAGGCAAGGGAGACAGACTCAACCTTAAGCCAGCAAGCAAAGCCAGTCAATAACAGTCAAGCAGAGGGAGACAGACTCAACCTCTAGATGCAGACAAGCAAAGGGAGCTATTCTCAACCTTTAGGATGCTCTTAAGCCTAGACCACTATATGAGAAACCTAGTCTAATGCAACACACATTCAATCCGTCACACCAGCAAAGCAGATCAACCAGAAGAAAAACAGCAGACAAACTAGCAGACAAACAGCTCAACAGCAAAGCAGATAAACAACAAATCAACAAACAGCTGCAAGCAAACAACTTCAAGCCAAAACCAACTTCAAGAGAAGTCTTCATATTCATGCTCCAACAAGCTCCATCACAAGAGAAGAGAAACAACATCAAGAATATTGATTGATGATGGGAAGCAGGAAGGAAACCAAAGGAATCCAACCAGACACTCAACCAGTCATTTGAGAAAGGCATCCTCAAAGGTTCTACCTCTTGTAAAATGCCACACATCCTTCCAAAGGAAAGATGAGGCTTTCACATAGGGACCTTGAATCATAGGATGATAATGGAAAGCAATCAAAGCAATCCATGTTTTGTGTGAAGAAGGAGGAAGCAACTAAGCTCTTCCTAAACCCTAATTGAACAAGCTCAAAGAAAGCTTCTAAAGGGAGGCCTAAACACCAAATCAAACACCACAAATAAGCAAACATAAGCTTAAACTTGTCTAAAACACCATCAAAGAATATTAGCAAGCTTATCATGTACTAAAGGCAACTCTTGGGGTCAATCTAAGGCAAGTGCTATGTTGAAAGCAACCTAAAACTATCCTAAGTATTAAATCTATGAAAAATCCTAAAACACCTTCTAAAATCCTAAGAAAGTTTCCAAGGGAACCTATATGTGTTAGGTATCTATAGTAGAAATTCCAGGGGCCAAACCTAAAAGGAAACTCCCTAAACAATTCTTACACCACAAGGTATCACAAAAGAACCCTAAAATGGGAGGTCTAATGATCCTAATCCAAAACAGAACCTATTGTTATCTAAAAAATCTAAATTAAATCATAGGGGATCATGAATCTCTAATCTACCAGCTAGCACAAAATCAGCCCCAAACTCAATACCAATTGCAAGAACAAAAATCAACAAAATCATATATCAAATATACAAAATTAAAGAAATAACAAAAATGGAGAAATTCAAATAAAATTGAAAAATAAGCAAAAATCAAATGCAACAGCACAAAAAAATCACAAAATAAAAGAGGATCATGAGCATATTTTTGTTTTATTTTTCTGATGAAAATTGAAATTAAAATGAATTAAAGAATGAAAATGCAATTAAAATAAAAAGAAAATCAAATAAATGAATTAAAAGCTGGGAAATTATCACAGGCGTTGGATGGAATGACTCAGTCTCCTAATCTAAGGATCACACGCTCTCCAACTCAGGTGCCACGTAACTGCCAGCCAGGATTAATGAAACGGTGCGCTTTGGAGGGTCAAAGTTCAAGTCTCAGTTTAAATCCCATCCACACGATGAACATACAAAGTCTTCTTTTCAGCCAAATCCAACGCTTATCCTTCATCTTCTCCAATTCAAACTCAGATGGAGGGAAGCTATTCCGGTGGTGGTCCGGTGGTCCTCAGCCGTCTTCTCCGGTGAGCAGATAATTACAGGTCATGAAAACTTCACAAAACTTATACAGATCCACTCCAAATTCCACGTAGAACTCAAATATGATCTCCAAATTTCCTAAATCCCCCTAGATTCTCAAACACGATAGAGATCTTAAAATATGCATAATTCTGTAACCTCACCATTCCTTAAACTAAAACCATAGATTTGTTCCTCTTGTTACACTAATCATCCTCAACTAAATAGATCATGTAGAATCCTCAAGATCAGATCAATTCAACCTCAAACAGAAATTGCATCGCATCCTATTTTGTCTCTAATCATCCAGATTTCTCTCCAAAATCCATCTAAGCTTCAACCTAATGCTTAACCACATACTAATCCAGGCTAGAGCATGCTAGAATTAGTGTAAATTTGAAAGTTACATACCTGGTTTTGAGCTTCAAATTGAGGCAGTTATGGAGTGTTTCCTAGCTTCAAATTGTGCAGAAACGTTCAAGGAAGTGTGCTAAAGAAGAAGGACACCTTGAATTGCCTTGGAAACCTCTCAATCAGAATTCATGATTCTCACTTTTTGCTCTTGAACTCAAACTTCAAACTCTGCTTCCAGCACGAATTAATCACCAAAAATGGAGCAAAACCTTCTTCTGAACATAAATAGAGATGGTTTATGGGCTTTTGAGGTTCAATTGAGGCCCAAATCCAGAAATCCACATTTCACTTTTCTTTCAAAAAACCAACAATACTACGCACGAGTTTTGGCTCAAATCTTCCCTTGGAAGCTTTCACTCAACTCCTTGTGGCCTGTTGAGGGAGTCTAGAGTGATTAGAGTGCTTGAATTCATGATATGAACAAATTTGGATGTGTGGCTTACTTGTGAAGTAACAAACCATAAAGCTATGAAATTGACCTCAAATGAAAAATCCAATATTGCGAATGTGTTTAGAATAGCTTTTTTGATTAAAATGAGCATTCATATGGCCTATTTTGAACACAAATGAATTAATCATGAATTTTTCAATTAAATGCCTTTAAATTCTTCCTTTTGCAAAATTTCTCAAACCAAGTCTCACCCTAAGCCAAATCAACACATCATGAGGACATGGTTGACCTAAAAACATCATTTTGAGCAATTTTTGTGTTGAACAAAATTTCATTTGAAGCTTGCAAGATGGAGAAAATGACCTATAATGCCAAATGACCTATAATCTCACTTTCCCAAAATACCCCTAACTTGTAAACCTCATAACTTGAGTTCTACAAATCATATGGAAGACTTATAATACAATTTGGAAAGCCAAGATCAAGAACTTGACTTTAATTTTGGCCAAAAGTTTAGGAAAAACACCCTTCTAGGTCAAAAGTTCCATGGAAGTTGGTGAACTTTCATACACAAATTTCAAATTCCTCAGATGACCTGTAACTTGTCTGGACCATAACTTGAGTTCTATAAATCCAATGGAGGACTTCTAGTACTCAAACTAAATCTAAGAACATGCTCTACAAGTTTCATGTTGGCCAAAAGTGGAGATGAAACTTGCATCTTGAGATAGGTGGTCTTGAAGTTAGGCACTAAATAGGGGATTTTACCCTGAGAACCCTAATTTAGCAACTCCTCTCACTTTGAATTCTTCTTAAATTGATCTTGGAATATCATATCATGTATCTCAACACAACTATACATGATTACAAAGGCTTAGAATTGAGCTTTGATCCTCTTCAATTGCACAGTTGACTTAGGATTACCCAGATGAAAACCCTAATGGCAACACCCTCAACTATAGCTCTTCACACTTGACATAAAGACTTGATTGAGATCCACCATGACCCTCAAGGCACTCTATAAGCTCTATCCACATACCCTATCTATGATCAAGGCTCCACAACTCACTGATGATCTTCAATTGGTCCTCACGTTAGGAGATTAACCACATACAAACAACTGAACTCCTCAAGAACCCAACCCTCTTCCTGATGACTATGGTGACTTCTCAAGCTTGAATAAAACCTCTAGATAGGCTCCTCTTGAAATAAATCACACTTGATCCGCTGCACAAATGAGCAATGCTATGCTATGCAAATGTTATATCAATGATATGCTAATGCAATGAAACATAAACCAAGTAAGAAAAGGTTAGGCAAATTTTGGGGTGCAACACCCAGAGGTGGCGTGAGCTAGCTGCCAGGGTGCACCCACCCATGGTAGAACGGGAGTTAGTGGATATGTTTGTGGGCACTTTCTCTGGGTTGTATTATGACAGGCTTATCAATTGTACGACGAGTAACTTTTCTGAGTTGATACTCTTGGGGGAACGCATCGAGAATGGTGTTAAGATTGGTAAGATTCAAGCGGGAAAGTCAACCTCAGCTGGAGGTGGTAAAAAGGCTTTTGGGAATAAGAGACAGAGGGATACCAATTCAGTATACAATTCCCTAGGAAGAGGTAGAGGTAGAAACCAATACCGTCAGCAGCAGATTGCTAGTGTGACAATTATTGTGCCTCAACAGCAACAACAACAGTCACAGCAGCAACAGGGACGACAAAATGCTGCTCCACAGAGATATCAAGGTCGAGATAGGGCTGTGAAAAGGGTATTTGATGCACCTCCACTGCCGTATGCTCAGCTTCTTCCAACTTTGTTACAGTTGCAGCTTGTTGAGAAAAGGACGTTGGCTCCGTTAAAGGGCACGCCTCCTTTCGGGTATGACGCTAATGCACATTGCGACTTCCATTCTGGGGCACCCGGTCATAGCATCGAGAACTGTCATGCCTTCAAACACAAGGTGCAAGATTTGTTAGATAGCAAGGCTATAAACTTCGGCAATGAGGTGCCTAACATTGAGAAGAATCTGATGCCAGCTCACGGATCTACGCAGGTGGGTGCAGTGTTGGAAGATGCTAGTCTGAATCTGGTTATGAATGTGGGTGAATTGAAGACGCCTCTGGGTTATGTCAAGAGCAGATTTCTGAAAGGGGGAGTGTTCCCTGGTTGTGATATAGATTGTGTTGGTTGTTTGGATCAGCCTCAGGGTTGTGATAACTTGAGAAGAGGTATTCAAGGGTTGATTGACGAAGTACATTGCAATTTGACCGTACTGCTGAAGAGGCGCCTGTTGAGGCAATAGCTGAAAAGCAGGGTGAAGTTGCAACGATTACGATTCCGATCAAAACTGTCACGATATCGGCAACTCCCAAGAGGCCAACTATCACAATAACCAAAGTTGGACCCATTCCGTATGAAAGCACTAAATCCATCCCTTGGAATTATGGGGCGGAAGTTTACTGCAATGGGGAGAAGATTAATCTGGAAAGCCCGCCGGTAGGGTCAGTTGATAACCTTGTAGGGGCAGGGGGCATAACCCGCAGTAGCAGAATCTTTGCGTCGCCAGAAGTAGAAGCTGAGAAAATGGCCAAAGGGAAAGGTAAAGTTAATGAAGAAGGACCTTCTCAAGAGAAGGAAAAAGAGGCTTTGACCAAAGATGTAGAAGAGTTCATGAGATTAATTCGGAAGAGCGATTATAAAATTGTCGACCATCTGCAGCAGACACCTTCCAAGATCTCAATCTTGTCATTGTTGCTTTGTTCTGAAGCTCATCGGAATGCTTTGTTGAAAGCACTTGACGCTGCCTATGTACCCCAGGAGATATCCATTAATTAGCTCGAAGGAGTGATTGCACACGTGAATGCAGGGCATGGCCTTGGCTTTACAGACTTTGATTTAACCCCTAAGGGCCGCAACCATAACAGTGCGTTGCATATTTATCTTGAGTGTAGGGGCACTGTTATGTCTCATGTCCTTGTTGACACTGGCTCGTCCCTAAATGTTTTTCCTAAGAAAGCATTGCTGAAGCTAGATACCCGAGGTGTAATCTGCACGCCCAGTGACTTGGTAGTGAGGGCTTTTGATGGGACGAGAAGGTCTGTATTCGGAGAATTGAGTTTGCTAATCCAGGTTGGTCCAGAAGTGTTTGATACTGTGTTTTATATCATGGACATACAACCAGCTTATAGTTGTTTGCTCGGACGACCGTGGATCCATGTTGTAGGGGCGGTAACATCGACGTTCCACCAAAAGCTTAAGTATATGGTCGGTGGTAGCATTGTCACCATATGTGGGGAGGAAGACATTCTGGTCAGTCACCTGTCATCATTTAAATATGTCGAAGTGGATGGTGAGATCCATGAGACATTGTGCCAAGCCTTCAAAGGGGTGCAGATCAGAGATAAATCTCCTATCATAAGCAGTTGGCCAGAAGTGGCTATGTCATCGTACAAAGAAGCCCAAGCGGTGGTTCAGGCCGGGGAGACCAAAGGTTGGGGTCAAGTTCTAGAGATTCCTGTTAAGCAAGACAAGTTCGATTTAGGGTACCGCCCGTCGTCATCATCTTCATCACAGAGCAAGCCAGAGTTCAAAGGGCCGATTGTGTTCACTCCGGGAGGAGTCAGTTTTGAGCAGATCAACGATGTGTCTAACAGTGAAGAGGGAGATAGCGACTGTTGTAACATCCCAATTTCGGTTTAACTAATTAATTTAGTTATTGGAATTATTTTAATTATGGGATAGTGTGATAATATGTTAAGTCTACATATTATGCTATTTTATCATTTGTAGAGTTTTGGAAAGTTTAGTGGGAAATATTTCGGACAGTCTCAATTAATGGTTAAGTGGATGGTTTATGGAAATTGATTGGAATAATAGGTGTATTGGAGGAAATAGAATGGAAAGAAATATAAAGAATAGAAATAGAAAGAAAAGATAGAAGAGAAAAAGAGAAAAGAAAAGAGAAGGAGAGAAAGAAAGGGGAGAAGAAGGAAAAAGGAAGAGAAAAGAGAAGAAGAAGAGGAAAAGAGTGGAATCATCAAGAGCAACTCAAAGCTTCGATTAATCCAAGGTAAGGGTGTGAAATCTTACTATCTTAATCATTGTGTATGATTGTGTATGTGTGTGGATGAGTTTGGTTGTTTTCCAACCTTGTTTCCATTTAGGTCGAAATGATAGAAATCGATAGAAGCCGATGTTCGGACGGTTAGAATCGAGAATAACTTTCGTAGCTTAGTCGGGATATGTTAGACTAAGGCTACTGGAACAACTTTGGATTTAATTGGGCGATTTTGGTGGGTTTGGAAGTGCTAGAGCAGAACTGAATGTTGTTGTTCGCAGGCGACTCGCTAGCAGCTCGCTAGGCGAGCACGCATCGAACGACTCGATAGCAGCTCGCTAGGCGAGTGCGTAGCAAATGGTCCCAGACTTGGGACAATGGTGTTTTGGTCTCCTTCGCTGGCAGCAAATGGAGTAGCGAATGACTCGCTAGGGGTTCGCTGTGGCGAACGAGGTAGCGAATGAAGTCTGTAGCTTCTGTTCTTGCTCGCTAGCAGTTCGCTAGGCGAGATGGTGGAGAACGTTCGCTAGCAGCTCGCTAGGCGAGCGTGTAGCGAACGTAGCAGGATGAATTTTCCCTGTTGTGTGGTGCTGTCGTGGCTTGGGGTTTCGGTTGCGATCGACCCTCCTTTGATTTAATAGCTTATCTGCTGGTTGTGATGTGCTGTGGGTAGCCGTAAGGCGTGAATCCTAGTGTATGAATATGATTTTGAATCGTGGCCTTTGGGCAAATTATGCATTATTTAGAATTGAATAAAATGCATGGCAATTGTGATGAATGAAGAATATAATACACATTGTGAGTGCATGATGATTGTACGTGTTGAGGTGTGAAGAATGCATGATAATATATTTGCGAATATGTATGCATTTTGCGTTGATTGATCCCGTGTAGGATCTGCAGAACCTCGCTTGATGCGATGGTTATATTTGATCTCGTATAGGATCTGCAGAACCTCGCTTGATGCGATGGTTATATTTGATCCCGTGTAGGATCTGCAGAACCTCGCTTGATGCGATGGTTATATTTGATCCCGTGTAGGATCTGCAGAACCTCGCTTGATGCGATGGTTATATTTGATCCCGTGTAGGATCTGCAGAACCTCGCTTGATGCGATGGTTATATTTGATCCCGTGTAGGATCTGCAGAACCTCGCTTGATGCGATGGTTATATTTGATCCAGTGTAGGATCTGCAGAACCTCGTGTGCCCATGTGGGGTGTGAGCGATGGTTATATTTGATCCCTTAGAGGATTTGCAGAACCTCGCTTGATGCGACGGTTATATAGTGATTCCTAGGAAAATCTGATGAGTTATAGTGTAACCATATAAGTGCGAGAGGAGTGAATTCTAAGAGAATCTGACGGACAAATGAGTCGGTACCATGGTTGTAGCTGCATAGGGTCGAGGTGTCGGTCTCTATGAGTGCATTATCATCTTCATATGATGAATTGAAAATAATGCATTGAGAATGTATTAGTGTATATATATATATATATATATATATATATATATATATATATATATATATATATATATATATATATATATATATATATATATATATATATATATATATATATATATATATATATATATATATATATATATATATATATATATATATATATATATATATATATATATATATATATATATATATATATATATATATATATATATATATATATATATATATATATATATATATATATATATATATATATATATATATATATATATATATATATATATATATATATATATATATATATATATATATATATATATATATATATATATATATATATATATATATATATATATATATATATATATATATATATATATATATATATATATATATATATATATATATATATATATATATATATATATATATATATATATATATATATATATATATATATATATATATATATATATATATATATATATATATATATATATATATATATATATATATATATATATATATATATATATATATATATATATATATATATATATATATATATATATATATATATATATATATATATATATATATATATATATATATATATTGCGTCTGGTAAATATGAGAATGAGGTCGATGTATATGTAGAGAGATTCTACTCACTAGGGTAGAACGGCGATGCGTCGTTCCTAGTGAGGTAGTTACCGGGGGTAGAATGGCCGAGACGTTGTTCCCGGTAGAGCATAAGCGACGTACCCATAGTCCGGAAAGAGGATTGAGGGTAGTGAATGAGCCTTATATGGATCGCATGGTATGATCGCGATTGTCATATGTAAATATGCCTATGTGCAGGAATTGATGAGATGCGTTAGCAAATAAATAAATGTGAAAGATATTGACCGATGAATAGACGATTAAGTGTGAGCGATTATGTCTATGTGTATTTGATGCGGTGAGAATCTATGGTTATGCATTGTAGTGAATAAGTATGAGGTATAGGCATTTGGCACTTGTACATTATATATATATATATATATATATATATATATATATATATATATATATATATATATATATATATATATATATATATATATATATATATATATATATATATATATATATATATATATATATATATATATATATATATATATATATATATATATATATATATATATATATATATATATATATATATATATATATATATATATATATATATATATATATATATATATATATATATATATATATATATATATATATATATATATATATATATATATATATATATATATATATATATATATATATATATATATATATATATATATATATATATATATATATATATATATATATATATATATATATATATATATATATATATATATATATATATATATATATATATATATATATATATATATATATATATATATATATATATATATATATATATATATATATATATATATATATATATATATATATATATATATATATATATATATATATATATATCTTATGCCTTAATTATTATGATAATGTTTCTCACCCTTCTGTTGTTTTATAATGCCCTACGAGGCATTGCAGATTAGGATTCGCTGGAGGTTTCTTTTGGGGTATAGAAAAGGGGGCGTTACAACTGTGACATGGATTCGTGGATCAAGCCCATCGATCCAGGATAGAGCCTATGCAACTGGTCTATCCAGGACTTTGTTCAAGTGACGTCGAAATAGTAATGCTTTGTTTTTCGATTATTGTACAATCCTATGTCCTACCCGGGGCTTAGTGATTTTATTTCAGGGCCTACTTGCTTATGTGTATGTTTTGTTTTAATCATCAAATAAAGGCGTTTTCCTCATGCAAATTTTGTGATCCTTGTTTTTCTGCTTTATTTTTACATTAAAATGGCAATGTGGTTGTATGCTTCGTTTGCATATCGTTTGAAGCATTTAACCCTTTCTCTGGCAGGATTCATATTTCAGATGACATCGATCAAGATCTCCCTATGACTCGCTTCGACTTTGAGCATCCGATATTCCAAGCCGAGGAAGAGATTGTTGAGGACGACGACTTACCAGAAGAGCTGACTCGTCTGTTAAAACAAGAAGAGAGAATCATTCTGCCTCATCAGGAGGATATTGAGACCGTTAATTTGGGTTCGGACGAAGTTGTCAAGAATGTCCGGATAGGGGCTGCGCTGCAAAGTGATATCAAGCAGAGACTTGTCGAGATGCTTCGAGAGTATAGTGACATCTTTGCTTGGTCTTATGAAGATATGCATGGGCTAGACACTGATATTGTGGTCCACCGCTTGCCATTGCATGAAGACTGTCCGCCGGTCAAGCAAAAGCTCAGGAGAACTAAACCAGATATGGTCGTAAAGATTAAAGAGGAAGTGCAAAAACAGTGGGACGCTGGTTTCCTAGCTGTTACAACTTACCCTCCTTGGGTCGGCAATATAGTACCTGCACCAAAGAAAGATGGTAAGGTGCGGATGTGCGTTGACTATCGGGATCTGAACAAGGCGAGCCCTAAGGATGACTTCCCGCTTCCTCATATTGACGTGTTGGTCGACAACACTACTCAATTCTCTACGTTTTCCTTCATGGACGGCTTTTCGGGCTATAATCAGATTAAGATGGCGCCGGAGGATATGGAGAAAACAACATTTATTACCCCGTGGGGAACGTTCTGCTACAAAGTGATGCCCTTTGGTTTGAAGAACGCAGGGGCAACATATCAGCGTGGTATCTTGATATCCAGAATTTCCTAAAGAACCAAGAGTATCCGACTGGGGAATCCGGCCGTGATAAGAAGACTCTTAGGAGATTGGCTGGCAATTTCTACTTGAATCCAGATGGTGTTCTGTATAGGAGAAACCATGATTTGGTGCTACTGCGATGTGTTGATGAGAAAGAGGCTAATCTACTCATGGAGGAGGTCCACGAGGGTACCTTTGGCACGCACGCCGGCGGACATGCTATGTCTCGAAAGTTATTACGGGCAGGGTATTATTGGTTGACAATGGAAAGAGACTATTTCAAGTTTGCAAAGAAATGCCATAAATTCCAGATTTATGCAGACAAGATTCAGGTGCCGCCGAGCCCTTTGAATGTTATGGCGTCCCCGTGGCCTTTCTCCATGTGGGACATCGATATGATTGGCAAAATTGAGCCCACCGCATCCAATGGACACCGGTTCATCTTGGTAGCTATTGATTACTTCACCAAATAGGTTGAAGCAGCGTCTTACGCCAATGTCACCAAGCAACTGGTAGCTCAATTTATCAAAAAGGACATCATTTGTCGCTACGGCATTCCCGAAAGAATCATTACTGACAATGGTTCGAACCTGAATAACAAGATGATGAAGGAATTGTGCCAGAATTTCAAGATTGAGCATCATAATTCATCTCCCTATCGGCCCAAGATGAATGGCGATGTTGAAGCGGCCAATAAGAACATCAAGAAGATAGTTCAGAAGATGGTTGTGACATACAAAGACTGGCACGCGATGTTGCCCTTCCCTTTACACGGTTATCGTACGATAGTACACACATCGATTGGGGCGACACCTTTCTCACTGGTGTATGGTATGGAGGTTGTACTACCGTTAGAAGTTGAGATTCCTTCTTTGAGAGTATTGCCCGATGTCCAACTTGATGAGGCAGGGTGGTTAAGGAATAGGCTGAATAAGCTCAGTTTGATGGATGAGAAGAGACTTGCATCTATCGCATATGGTCGGTTATACCAGAGTCGGATAAAGAAAGCTTACGACAAGAAGGTGCGCCCTCGAAGCTTTCAGACGGGCGATCTTGTACTGAAGAAGATTCTCCCACCACAATCAGATCATAGGGGAAAATGGACTCCCAACTATGAAGGTCCATACATCATTCGAAAGGTCTTCTCCGAAGGAGCCTTACTATTTTCCACTATGGATGGTGAGGATTTTTCATCCCCTGTGAACTCGGACGTAGTTAAAAAATACTTTGCTTAAAGAGACCTGCTGGACAGAAAAAAGAAAGTCCAGGCAAAAATGGGGCATCCCGGCGAACCGAAAAGAAAAAGAAAAGGTTCGGGCAAAAATTAGGGATAAAATTGAAAATATGTACACCCGCGAAGTCGAAAACATGAGAAGGCGAATTCGGCAAAAAAGGGTATCCCGGTGAATTGAAAACTAGCAAAGGGCGATTCAGGCAAAAGTTAGGGACTGAAAAAGCAAATGATTGCGATCCGAGTTTGATACTGCATTGTTTAGTGGTTTGGGAGTACCTGAGGGTCGATTATCCAAGTCAATCTCTTCCAAGGACAGAGTATCGAGAAAACGTCGGAGTCAGGCGAGTCATAGGAGGATCAGCTCATGGTGTTCGTTTGTACCATGTTGCTGACATGTATACAAATTTCTTTGTACCTCTGTACATATTTGTATTTGTTTTGTAGCTTCCTCTTTTCAGGAGTTGCATCCATTGTACAAAACTTTGCCTATTTACAGGCCCGTTATCAATAAACGCATACTATTCAGTACTTGATGTTTGTTTCTTGTTTTAAATTTTACTGTTTTGTTTATGGAAAACGCCGATGTTTTGATAAACTTGCACGTGCATAAACTTGCAGGCCTCGGCCAATAATTGTTAAAACTTTGAATTGACTGGGAGATTGTCACGGCCATTGACCTGGATATTTCCTTTTGTATAGGATATCTTGTTGTTGCTCAATTTTTACAGGGTCGTTACCTTTGCGGCAAGCGAATAAGGAATCGTGTTTCCCTAGCCGGAGTCCCTTAACGTAGGAGCAGGCTCTAGGTGATTTTATTCCTCCCCAGCAGATGGAAGTCTCATCTTTATCCCCGCATGAGTCGTATGCGAGTAATGTGCATCCCCAACAGCGGTCGCGTGTGCATGTAATCCCTAGTGAAGTCCTAACAGGACACAACCAGGTTGTCAGTGGTTTTGAAAGTTCATCCCCGCGCAGGATTGTTCTTTCTGTTTCTCCAGCAGGTTGTCTTTCCTCCCAAAGGTTGATTATCCTCAGCATAGTTTGTAACTCCGGATTTGTTAAACTATCCCCCGTAGGATTGTTTCTTCCCCCTGCGGAGTCGGTTCACCTTTCTAGCATTTATTTTGCTGGAATAATTCTGTGATACCAGGTTATCCCCATCGGAGTTGGCTTTGTCTTCAGCGTTTATTTTGCTGCAGCGGTTCTGTATCCAGCTTTTCTCCGGCAGCCCGAGCCTGGATTTGCATCATATATGCATTGCATAGCAATTTACCCAAATGCGTAGCATTCCATCTTATATGGAGCATTACGCCATTTTCAAACATATGCATTTTGAAACATAAGTCAGGTTGGTTACCTCTTTGTTTTCATGCGTTCTTCCCATCAGGTAATTTGAATTCTTGTGCAGGGTGGTTTTCGGATATTCAAATTTGTGGCATGAGATATGTGATGATAACATTCGTCCTATCATGTGTTCCCTTATCAGAGTTGCTTGGTTAAGTTTCTCTTCTTCCTTGACGGAGTTTTCTTTACACGGCTTCATAATTAGACTTTGGAGTTGTTGTTAGAAAATTCCCCAGCGGAGTTTTCCTCAGACTGCTGTCACGTCATCATTTCAGAAAAGAAAGATTTCAGCGATTAGACGGTTGAAGTCATTACTTATTGGCAAGGCTTCATGATTTGACTTTGAAGTTGTTGTCAGCACTTTAAAAGAAGGATTTTAGCGATTAGACGGTTGAGGTCAGTACTCGTTGTCAAGGTTAGCGTCTGGCAGTCGATGTCAAAATTTCCCCGGCAGAGTTCTCCCCAGGTGGTTGTTACGTCAGCATTACAACGGCTTCATAATTAGACTTTGGAGTTGTTGTCAAAAATTCCTCGACAGAGTTTCTTCAAATGGCTGAAACGGCTTCATAACTAGACTTTGAAGTTGTTACCAGCATTGCACGGCTTCATAATTAGACTTTGAAGTTGTTAGCAGCAGTGGATGGTGTTGCACCCTAAAATTTGCTCAACCTTATTTACTTGGTTTATGTTTCAATATCATTAGCATTTGCATATAGGGTCATGCACATAGCCTAATCATCTGCATAGCATAGCATAGCATAGCAAGTCATCCAATCGGGGACCAATCATTATTCTCATATCTAGGAGCCTATCAAGAGGTTATTATTCTAATTCAATCTCATTCAAGTCATCAGAAAGAATTTGGAAGCAGAAAAGTCAGTGGATCAAGCATCGAGTCTATCTCCTATCTGAGGGTATCTGAAGATCTTCAAAGAAGTTGTGAGCTGTAAATTGAAGGCATGGAGAGTATCTAGACATTATAGAGGACTTAGAAAGTCATTTGGAGAAGGAGACAAGTCATTGGCGTGATCACAGGAATTGCAGTTGAAGACAGTCAACTAGGGTTTCATCTGGGGTCAACTCTAGGTCAACTTTAGGTCAATTGACTGATTGTGAGGCATTAAGGGCTATTGGAGAGATGTGGGGTTCATCATTTGACATGTATAGAAGGATAGGGGGATGTGTTAAGAAGAATTCAAGAGAAATCAAGGAGAAGAGGAGTTTCTAAATTAGGGTTTCTGTGTAAAATCCCCTAATTTAGGTCAAATTTCCAAGCAAGATAAGTCAAAATGCAAGCCTAAAATGGATCCTTGGCCAACATGAAACTTGTAGAGGATCTCAATACCTTTAATTTGAGTGGTGGAAGACATCAAGGAGATTTATAGAACTCAAATTATGGTCCTTACAAGTTACAGGTCATCTGAGGTATCTGAAATTTTGTCTGTGAAAGTGACTTGACTTCCAAGCAATTTTTACCCCTCAGGGAGATTTCAAATGAACTTCTGGTCAACATAAGAGTTGTTCCTCATTGTCTTAGATTTCTATAATGGTATAGTATGCCTTCATATGATTTATGGAACTCTACTTATGGTCTTGGCAAGCAAAGGGTATTTTGGTCATTTGAGAATTACAGGTCATTTCAAACCTATGCCCAAAACTCATACAAGGAAGCTTCAAATGGAAAACTTCACAACATCAAACTTGTCCCAAATGACATTTTGAGTCCATAAAGGTGGCCATGAGATATTGGAAAGGTTCATAGCACAAGGTTTCAAAATTGGTGGATTTAATGAATAAAAATGACCTAAAAAATGAGATTTTTCATATTTTGGCCAAATGGGGCAAAGTTATAGGTAATTTTGAATGGAAAAATCATTGTGAGAACATTGGCTAAAGTGGATTTTTAAGTTTAGTTCAAGTTTTGAAAGTTACACATGGCTACTTATGATGGAAGATACATAAGAGCCAAATCCAAGGGAAATCATACATGGGAAGCTTCTCCAAAGTTCTAGGAGGTTCTTAAACTCACCTATATATTGATATGAAGAGGTTCATGCAAGGGTTGGTGCTTCACATTTCTCATAAACACAAGTTTCACACTCTTTCTTCAATTTGCAAAATCAATTCAAACACTCTCAAATCTTCACCAATCTTCACCATTCTTGATCTGATCTTCATCACCATCATTCATAGATTACAATTCTCACAAGAATTTGGATGAATTGAGCAAGGATCGTGCCATACAAGTTCCATCATCCAAGGTGCAAGAAGTTGGAATCACATGATACAAGAAGGTTGAGTCAGGATCTTTGCATACAGAATCTAAGTTGGAGTATGTGGATCAGTTTCAAGTCACTACAAGCATTGGATCAAGGAGTTCCATAGTTGTTTCTCCATTTTGAACCAGGTTGGTATTTCTGCTCGAATTGCATGGTTTAGCTAGCATGTTAGGGATTTGTTAGCTTAGAATGGTTAAGTTAGGTTAGATGATGAATTCCACAAGGTTTGGAGAGTTTTCATGAAGGTTGTTAATGGAGTGCAAGAACTGTTGAAGCTTGTAACTATTAGGATATTGCATGATAATCTTGAATGAGTAGCTTATAGTGATCAGTGCAAGATATGGATTAATTTAGGGAAAGACTTAGAGCGAATTGGAGAGGTCTATATCAGTTGAAAATGGTGAAACCCTAATGTTGATGCGTTCTGTTAGAGAGAGATACGATGTTTCAGTGAAAACTAGGTGTACCATTGTATTCTTGGGGAAATGGGGAGCAATTTTGGTCTTTGGATCGTGGCTTTTCATGGCCATATGAGAGAGCACGAGTTTGGAGAAGAATCACGCATGGTTTCTGTTTTGATGAAACCCTAGCATGTGTTTGGGGAAGACGATCCATCCACCGTTAGATCGTTCTGGTTCTTTGACTCATTAATCTGATCGCACGGCCTTGATTGAATTCAGAAAATGGAGGGAAGCCTCAGCATCAAAACGTTGCCGTTTGAATAAGTGATGAATCCTGGGCCTCAGAACTTCTTGATACTCACACCCCCTTGCTTGGCCCAGTCGAATTCTGAATGTAAAAAACATGCTATTTGCACCGCATTCGTGTTAATTTTCTGTTGATTTTTCTTTTGATTTCCCTGAAGCGCATGGGCCTACCAATTGCTACGCGCACCACCACATCTTGGCCCATCCTAATGAATAACTGGGCGCTTCTACTGTTCTCACCCCCCTCCCATTTAATTCCTATTTTGTGTTTTAATTTCTTTTATATTCTTTTCTCACCTTATAAAAATCATAAAAAAAATGAAAATAGCTTAGTTTTAATTGGTTCTTTTTTCTCATGATTCATAATTCTGTATAGAAAAATATGAAAAAATAAAATTGACATTTTATTTTGTTTTGATATTTTTCATGCATTTTTCTTGTAAATAGCATTTTGTTAAGTTTAGTTTGATGCTTAAATTTGATGATTTTTGTTCTAATAGATGCTTTAATATTTTTAATCCATTCTTTTTAGGTTGATTAATAGACATTGTTGGCTTGTATATAAAATTTAGTTCCTATTTTTAGGACTTAATTTTAGTTGTTTAGTTTAGGTGTGAATAACATGAACAAAATTAAGGTTTAAGTGGTAACATAGGTGAATTAGTTCATTTCCCTTAGGGTTTAGAGATTGAAATTTTGGATATGGGACTATAGGGATTATGGGTAGTTATTATATCCCTTAGAAAATATTAGGATTCCCCTACTGCTATTAGTATACTGTCTATATTTTCTTGACTAGTGTGGTGTGCCCTCTCTGGGGATTATTGCTTGTTTGTATGGGTATTGGGATTGCTTGGGGATTGGGAGAGCTGAAGACTTGTGGTGATGAATCCATTGGAGATCCAGAGATTGAAGTCCAACTTCCAGAGTTGAAGAGGAGATTCCTGCTAGCAGCTGTTGAGGAGACTAGGGTTTAGGAGCTAGGCAGAGCTCTAGATTAGAAAGCTTGTTTCTCAAACATGGAATGCCTTGTCTGCATCCATCCTTTCTCTATGATTCAAAGTCTCTTTCAAATACCCACCTCCTCCCTTTGGAAGGATCAGTGAATGTATTTGAAAGATAGAACTTTTGAGGGAAAATTGTCTATATAATGTTAACAGTTAATGAACCACCCTTGGTAGGTAATTGACTGTCTAACATTCATTCACTTCATCTTGTTGACTGATATTCCTCCTGGGAGTTTGAGACTGGAAGAAAAGCCATTGTAGATTGAAGATTGATGATCAAAGCCCTTGCTTGAAGACTGTGGAGATGGAGATTGATGCTTGCTGAAGCTTGAAGATAGGTGTTGATGCAGAGCTGCTGTGGCTGTTTATTTTTGATGTATTTCATTTCTGATGTATTGATTGGTTTTTTGGACTGTATTGTTTGTTGTTTACCCTGTTGGGTTGAAAGTGAAGTCTGTTCACTTTTGCCTATTGTTTTCTAGGTTCGAGGTTGAGTGGGACTCCCTTGCCTCGCTTGTATTGTTGCATCCATGCATTTTACTGCTTTACTGTATATATCTGCTATTGTTTCTGTTTCCGTTTATCCCTTAGGATCTATGTTTCTCTCTGCGCAAGAGAGGAGCATGATAGACATTAGGTCTTAACCCATGCATGATAACATTAGGTTAGTTTGATTCCCTTCGCAACCGTAGGTTAGAGTTCTGTCTCTTCTTCCTCAAAACAAACAGAAAAACACAAATAAAGATTTCAAAAACAATAAAAGACACTTCTTCCGTAAAAGAATGTGAACTCATCAAAACGTCATTTTTGTCCGCTTGGACTGTTAATCAGAAAAAACCTTTTTCAGAAGGAATAAAATCAATCAAGACAGACTTGTGTCGTCCGTGGCCCGAACTACGTTTGCTCTGATCTTTCATGCTGTATGAAAGTACGTAGGCATAGGATGCGATATCCTAGCGAGCAACCTTCCCCTCCTTTCCCGTAGGTAGGCGAACTACGTTGACTCTGATTTCTCGTTCCAGACGAGAATACGTAGGCATAAAGTGCGATACTTTGCCGAGTCATTTTCTTTTCTTTTTTAACCCCTGACCTTTAGTTTAGATAGAAATAACAATCCATACCCGAAAACAAGCGTGGATCCCGTCGAGTACGACGGACGTGAGGGGTGCTAATACCTTCCCCTTGCGTAACCGACTCCCGAATCCAGGTTTTGGTTGCGACGACCATACCTTTCCCGTGTTGTGCGAGGTTTACTCTGAGCGTTTCCTTTCCCTCCCGTGGGATAAATAACGCACGGTGGCGACTCTTCTGTTCAGCCGGCGCCGATTTTCGCAGTAGCGACAGCTGGCGACTCTGCTGGGGATCCAACGTCCCCTGGCTGCTAAGGACTGCGATAGTTCTTATGCATTTGGGATCCAACGTCCCTTAAGAGAGTCAATTCTAACGCTTGTTTTCCCGTCGAGGATTTTGTATGGATTTATATTTCTGACCTTTATTTTCAGCATTATATATATTGATTATTATTGTTGTATTGGGGTGTGATGGGTGGTTCTATGATTGAGAGATAAGCCGGACCTGGGCTTGAGTGCACCTAGAATTAGAGTAGAAAGTAGTGGGCGCGTGCCGGCTTTGCTTGCATTAGTGTCTCATGAAATCTACACTCGGACGAGGTTCTTCTGGTTGGCTTCTTTTTCTACCCTTTGGGTCGAAGGGGTTGTTGGTCAGCTGAATTGTCGACTCCGGGAACCGATCATTTGGAAGTTGGCTAAGTGAGGCCTCTTCAGGATTTGATGATGCCACTCCTTCTGGGAATCGTATCATCAACCCTGAAAGTCTGTGACGCCGACGACCGCATAGGATGCCATACCTTTGTCAGTTACTAGGACATCTACCTGTAAGAGGGTTTGGGGTTATGCAGGTAACTAGACCTTCAGACTACCGGTTATTTCTTGATCTGAGATCCTGGGTATTTATAGAGAGTTCTGAGGTCTGTCAGAGACCAGTTGGAGAGTTCGGAGGTCTGTCAGAGACCAGTTGGAGATATGATTTGAGGTCTACCAGAGACCAGTTAGAGTTATGCTGTGGGTCTGTCAGAGACCAGTCTTGGAGCTTTGTTTTAGGTCTATCTGAGACCAGGGTTTGAGGACTTCTAGAGAGTCTATCTGAGACTTCTTGATATGGTTCAGGCTATTCAGCTACGGCATTTGGTCCATGTTGCATGTTACTTGCATTGCATTGTTTGCATACCCAGTATCATTGCATCCCATTAACGTGTGTCTGTGCTGCAGGTGCATTTGCATATCCTCCGATTCTAGTGCCCAGACTTCTGAGTATTGATTATGGATGGTTTGAGGAAAACAGTTGCGTATAAGCTGCCTACACCTGATATTACCCCGTTGCTCGGTCTGATATCTCTTGCTGATGAGGAGGTTAGGAGAAGCTTCAGAATGAGTCATGGGAGATTACTGAGATTAGTCTGCAAGCCCACTACTGATGAGATGAACGGGCTGTACACCTTGATGCAGTTCTATGACCCCGCATTGATATGTTTTACGTTTGCTGACTTCATTCTAGGGCCCACCATTGAGGAGTATGTGGAGTTTACTGAGCTGCCAGTGCAGAACACGGTTCCCTTTATTCACTCTGCTGCTGAGCCCAAGTTGGAGGACTTAGCCAAGGCCTTGCATATGGACGCTGCAGAACTGTTAGTGACTTCTTGGCTTGGGGTTTCAGGTTTCTCTCTTGATTTCTTGGTTGGAAAAGCTCAGGAGTATGCCAAGAGCGGATGTTGGGTGGTTTTCAATGCTATTTTGGCTCTATGCATTTATGGGATTGTGTTGTTTCCTAACTTGCCCAATTTCGTAGACTTGGACGCTTTCCATCTATTTGCTGCCGGCAATCTAGTGCCAACGTTGATCGGAGACTTCTACCACTCCTTGCACTACAAGAACGAAAACAGAAGGGGAAAGGTTGTTTACTGCTGTGCTCCTTTGTTGAATATGTGGTTCAAGAGTCATCTTCCCATGAAGAGATCTTTTGTGGAGAGTGCAACCACGGCTAGCTGGTCAGAGCGCCTGATGAGGCTATCTTCCGAAGACGTTGAGTGGTTTGATCGAGACCTGCTAGGGTCTGAGCTTATATTCAGTTGTTCTGGGTACCCTAATGTGCCGTTGATAGGAAGAAAAGGGTGTATCAACTACAACCCATCCTTGTTGGTCCGTCAGTTCGGATATGCGCTGAAGAACCCACCAAAGGAGGAAGAAGTACAGGAATCTCTGTACTTCACCGGTGATTTGAAGGGGGAGTTATTAGCCAAGCTGCAGCATGCCTGGACGCGTATTAACCGAAGAGGGAAGCCGTTGTTAGGGAAGAATGACTGTCAGGCCTATACACCTTACAAGGTTTGGATCCAGGAGAGAGCAAGTCAGTTGCGGATGCCATTTCCAGATGCACCAGCCCTTGTTCCTATTTCGGTAGCAGAGCCAACTACTGTTTCTAGGGAAGCCTACGAGCAAGTTGTGAAAGAAAAAGAAGCCTTGATAAAGATCAACGAAGGGTTAGAGCAGGAGCTAGCCCAGATACGCAGTGAGAAAAACAAGGCCGTGCATGCTTTCCAACAGCAGATTGAGCTAATGAACAGACTAGGGGCTGAGTTGACTGAGGAGAAGAAGAAACGCGAACGTCTGGGGCAAGAGTTCAGAAGCTCCCATGACATGCTTGAATCCAAAAAGAAGGCACTCGATGCAGCTCACCGAGAGATCTCTTCTTGCAATAAGACTTGGAACGCCACGCTCACCAACAATAAGAAGAGGGAAGATAAGTTGAAGCAGCAAATCTCCGACCTCGAAGAGCAGTTGAAGTCCAGCATCCGGAAGTGTGAAGAAGAAGTGATGACCCGGTATAGTCTCCAGAATGCACTAAACAAGGCCATCAAAGGCAGAGATGAAGCTGTGTCTCAGAAGCGTAAACTAGAGGATCGCTTCGGAGAAGGGGCATGGGAGGAAACTGCTGAAGACGTATGCCGTGTTCTCAAGAGAAGAAACCAACTTGTTGAAGGGCTGCTTACCAGACCAGGTCATCCAGAGACCACGAAGTTAATAGAAGAGTACCGGGCTCATGGGAGTACTTGACCATTTCTTGTATTAACTTGTATGCTTTATTTGCATAGTGTTGACCATCACTAGGATTGTTGGTTGGGGTCATGCCTTTCTTTGTACTCAGTGATATTGTATTCTTGGCTTACTGGATTTCTCTGCAATATATGAGGCTTTCTATGATTCAGCTCCGATCTTTGTATGTCTAGCTCTGTCACTGCACTGGCACCTTCACACTAGAATCGGGGAATGCCATTCCCTAATGCACAGACACACACATTGCATTGCATTCATATTCATATTGCATTACCGGTAATTATTAAACTGTATCTCATCCCCTGTATCTTCTAGGTCCTCCAAGATTAGCGACCGAAGAATTCCCTGACATTCAACCAGAAGTAGCAGTAAGGACGTCATGAGTCAGGATCAGACTGAGATGCAAGAGGTGCACAACAACATAATGCGGCTCATACAGGTAATGGAAGCCATGGCCGAGAGTCAGAAACAGTTGCAGAATATGGTGCAGCCTCTGATTGCACGGGCTAATGACAGAGCTGCCGATTTTGCTCAGCTAGAGAATCAAGGTTTTCTCCCAGGCCGCATGCGCCAACTTGTGGGGATAGACATCAAGCAGGTTCAAGCAGAATTAACGGATGTTCGAGGCCAGCTGGGGCAGTTCACGAAAGAGGTGCAAGCATTGCGCTCGAATCAAGAGACGCTAGAAGAAGAGAACTGCCGATTGAAGGCACAGATAGCGTTGATGGCTGAAATATTAAGGAATGTACTCAGAAGAGAAGGAGGGCAAATGTCGGAAGACGCGGCTGACTTGTCTGCTCCTCAGGGGTCTGAAGAACCGTTACCCACACATGACAGGCGTAAGAGACCCTCCCCACGATTCGAAGCTCAGGATTCTCCTCGTCAGCAGTCCCAATTGATTTTGCAGGATAACCCATGGAGGGGTGGCAAGAGGATGAGGCCTTCTAACAGAACATTTGATGAGATCCCTGTGGATTATGATCAGCTGGTGCAACTCTTATTCCAACTTCAACTGGTCGAGCCCCGCATTTTGGTTCCATTGACAGGGCAGCCGCCACCAGACTATGACCTGAACGCCCATTGTGCCTTCCACTCCAGCGCACCGGGGCATAACATTGCAAACTGCAAAGCTTTTAAGCATAAGATGCAAGATTTGCTGGATGAGAAAATAATTGAGTTTGTACCGGGGGGCATAAGAGTTTCAGGGACTGATATTCCTATTTCTCCGCCAGAGGTTGCAGACGAATCGAGGTATATCCCAGAGCCACTGGAAGCTAAGTCCCCATGTCCACAACAGTTGCTGATGCCAGGGTTGAATTTAAGGATGATGACGCGTGGGCCTAAGGAATCGTCCGAGCAAAGCCAGCAGCATACAAGATGCCAGTATCTGGCTCAACAAATAATTCGGGGAAAGAAACCAAGGAGAGTGTTTGAAAAGCCTCCTTCAACGTACGCAGATTTGCTACAAACACTACTAGGTTTGAACTTGGTGGAGAAAAGAACTTTGGAGCCAATAACAGGCAATCCTCCGTATGGTTATGATGCAAGCAGGCACTGTGAATTCCACTCTGGGGCTCCCGAACATGATATTGAAGGTTGCCACGCGTTCAAGCATAACGTCCAAGATTTAATCGACAGCAGGGTTATTAACTTCTCTGATAGGGTCCCCAAGGTGGTGCAAGGCCATAGACAAGCAAAAGCCGGGGTGGTGAAAAAGTTTCCTAGATTTGATCGGGCCGTTGAAAGAAGATCGAGACAGCAGTAGACTACCCCTGATAATGGTTTCTGAGGATGGTTGACTCGCCAATAAGTCGAAGTGCAGGAAGTCCAGTTCTAAGACACCGACATTTTTCATGTTATCTTATTTATGTTGTCGCATTTGTAGTTTCTTTTCTGTGTAATTGCAAATTTCGCTTCTAAAACTTGTTGTTTTCTCAATTGATATTGATAAACGAAATGAATATGCATGTTTTGAATTAATCCAGTCGTGTTCACTCTTTGCTTTCTTAATGCTTAATGCTTGTTTTAGCAGGAATCCGGGGAGGATGACGAAAACAGATGACGAATAATATTCCGATTGTATGCTTTTGGATAAAGAACTTGTTGATGAGATACAGGCATTGTTTCAATCCATAAACACCGGAGATATAAGGAAGATAATCCCTTGATAACCCCCTTTGAGCCAGTAGTAGGAGTTTCTTTTTTGAAAATGAAAAAACCCTAAGTCTTAACCCGGGGCAGGGTAGGTGTTAGTTAGTTTGACCAAGCGTTCGAATTACGAAAGGAGTGTCCGTTTGAGGATAAATCACACTTGTATAGGTCGTGCCTAAAGAACCACAATGGTTAAACCTTGCCGACAAAGAGTGAAACAGTCACATTATTCCACAAAAAGTCAGACAAACCAGTGTCATACGACTTGTTCAAAAAAAAAAGCGAAGAGAATCAAGAGCCCGCTAAGTCAAAACCTGAAAACAAATGACTTAGGCAAAAATAGGGGCATCCCGCTGGACTGGAAAATCAAAAGATACTCAGGACAGGCAAAAGTTAGGGAATGAAAGAAAAAAAACGAAAAGACGAAAAGGATTGTCAAAGAAAAGAAAAAATCCTCGAAAAGGACAAAGTCGTGTGACTCTAGGCACCCAAAGACGAAAAGCAAATGACTGTCACTCAAAAAAAAATGTGTGGTATCCTGAACCATTGCTCCTATCATTCCACCTCTAATAGGTGAACGCTGAAGTCAGATGAGCTGAACATAGGATTGGAGAACATCACGAAGAATGGGTGGGTCGAAATAAATTTTGAGCCTATATCTTTCCTTGTTAACCGTGAACCTGACCACGTTACAACCCGAAAAAGTCCTAATTGAAACAGGTTTTGGTCAAGAGCATACGTCAGTAAAGATCTCGTCGATTCTGACTCCTAAAAGGGTTCCTCTTACCAGCTTTCATATTGACATTTTGATAATTGATTCATTACATGTCGCAAAATTTTTCCAGTGAACATACTCGGATTTTGAAACTGTCATATGCATCGCGTTTAATATATCTTTTATGCAGAACAACTTGTGTTACTTGCGAGTAAGCGCATGCCGACAGGAAAGATTCCTACAGTGGAAGGTATGATCGGGATAAAATGCAGAATGCCCAAATGTTTCGTGAACTGGGGCAAGCTATACTGATTAATTCAGGCAGAGTCAGTCATCCTAGAATCAGTAAATCTGGGGAAGTTAGGTCAAGATTTGGCCAATCTCTCATAGCTATGGGCATTGCTCCACGACTCAGTCAATCAGGGGCAAAAGCATTACCGGACTAAGGTCACCCCAAGAGCACGAGAGCTACTTTTGACAGAGCACCTCTTCGAGGGTCGAAATTGCAGAAGTGGTCCATGTCTGGATGTCAGGATACAAAGACTGTAGGGCTCATTCCAAAATTATTGCAGATTCAGGGGCAAGCTATTCAAAAATACAGACTGGGGCATGCTAGTATCCCCGAAGCAGAGTTCCGAGAAGGTGGACGATCAAAAGATTGCAGTATGGACCAGGAGTTCGTAGCGAAAGATTCGATCCCCGCGCAGGTCGCGCTTCCGAGACAACAATGTTCCTCACCGAAGAATGATCGAATTTCCCAGCTAGTCGCAGCTTATTCAAAGGGCATTCTCCAGCCAAGTCATTTATCCTCAGCAAGGTTTGGCGATTCCAAGATCGAAGGCTGTATTCAGACGGTGCATCTCAAGCAGAGTGGTTCAGCCGCAGAAGATTAATATCTGTGAGCTGTCTTCAGACAATTCACATTTCCCCGCAGAGTCATTTACTCTCCCCCAGCGGAGTCAGTTGATTGTCCCCAAGAGAATCATTCCGTCCTCAGCGGAGTTCTCTCCTTTCAGCAAGTGTTCTTTCCTCCCAGTGGGACTCGAAGATTAGGACTCTCCCCAGCAGAGTTGGTCGTGTTCTGACATTTATTTTGTCAGGGTACCGTGTGATACCGGTGCACTCTCCAGCATAAGTCCGATCATACTGTGCACATCTGCTATTCCCCAGCAGAGTTATATTCCCCAGCAGGATGTTACTTCAACGAGGTGTTTTGGTTAAGTTCCCAATTTCCCAACAAAGTTGGCTTCACTCTTCCAGCATTTATTTTGCTGGAATAATTCTGTAGCATCTGGCTATCCCCGGCGGAGTTGGCATTATCTTCAGCATTTATTTTGCTGAAGCAGTTTCTGTATTCTAGCAGTTCAGATGCGGAGAGCTCTTGCCCAAATGAACTACCAAACATTCAAGATCTCGGCATGAGACATTCGATGATAATGTCAGTTTCGGCAGTATTCCCCACAGAGTTATCAGTCAAAGTTTCTCCTTATTCCCAGGCAGAGTTATTTGTCATCAAAGGGTTTCGTGTATCAGAATTTCAGAAGTTGCCTCCGGTTATCAGAACAGGCATCCGGTAGTTTGGTTTCCAGATATCCCCAGTAGAGTCCGCCTCAAAGTCGCTGTCACGTCAGTGCTAAGAAGTTTGTGGGTTAGGATCAATGAAGAGATGTGAGTCCTTACGTGGACAAATCAAGACGAGATCAGGGTCTTGACGTGGACAAATCAGACAAAGATGTGAGTCCTGACGTGGACAAGTTTTATTTTTTCTCATCAGACGAGATGTGAGTCCTTACATGGACAAATCAAGACGAGATCAGGGTCCTGACGTGGACAAATCAGATGAAGATGTGAGTCCTGACATGGACAAGTTATTTCCCCAGCGGGTCGAAGGTGCATGAGTCCTGACGTGGACAAAGTTTATTTCCTCAGCAAGTCGACATGTGAGTCCTTACGTGGACAAATCAAAAGAAGAATGATTCCTTACGTGGAAAGAGAGGTTTCAGTTCCTTACGTGGAAGAGCAAGTTTATTCCTTACGTGGAAAGATTAGAGTCCTTACGTGGACAAATCAAGAAGAGAGTTATTCCTAACGTGGAAAGGGAGGTCCTAACGTGGACGATGTAGTCCTAACGTGGACAAGTTATTCCTTACGTGGAAAAGAAATAGATTCCTTACGTGGAAAGAGAAGTTGTTTCCTTACGTGGAAAAGTTTAGTCCTGACGTGGACAGATCAAAGTTTGATTCCTAACGTGGAAAGATTGGAGTCCTTACGTGGACATATCAAGAGCATTCCTTACGTGGAAGAAAAATGGTTTCCTTACGGGGAAAGAGTTGGAGATTCCTTACGTGGAAAGATGGAGATTCCTTACGTGGAAAAAGTTTGTATTCCTTACGTGGAAAGAAAGAGTATTCCTTATGTGGAAAGATTGAGTCCTTACGCGGACATATCAAGATGGATTCCTTACGTGGAAAGAAGTGTATTCCTAACGTGGAAAGAGGTGATTCCTAACGTGGAAAAAATGGATTCCTAACGTGGAAAGGTTATTCCTTACGTGGAAAAGAAGAGTTTATTCCTAACATGGAAGAATGTTATTCCTAACATGGAAAATTTAGTCCGGACGCGGACAGATCCAGACGAAGTCTTATTCCTAACGTGGAAATGTTATTCCTAACGTGGAAAGGTTATTCCTCACGTGGAAAGGTGTTATTCCTAACGTGGAACGGTTATTCCTTACGTGGAAAGGTGAGTCCTGACGTGGATATTGTTATTCCTAACGTGGAACGGTTATTCCTTACGTGGAAGGGTGAGTCCTGACGTGGACGGTGTTATTCCTAACGTGGAACGGTTATTCCTTACGTGGAAGGGTGAGTCCTGACGTGGACGGTGTTATTCCTAACGTGGAACGGTTATTCCTTACGTGGAAGGGTGAGTCCTGACGTGGACGGTGTTATTCCTAACGTGGAACGGTTATTCCTTACGTGGAAAGGTGAGTCCTAACGTGGACGGTGTTATTCCTAACGTGGAACGGTTATTCCTTACGTGGAAGGGTGAGTCCTAACGTAGACAATGTTATTCCTAATGTGGACAAGAGTTTACTCCTAACGTGGACGATTTATTCCTGATGAAATGCAGACGAGTCATCCCCAGCACGGTCGCTAATGGATCAGTTGATTGTCGTAACAGTCAGATCCAGGCAGTGGATGTCGTTCCCCAAGCAGTGGTGCAGTTTATTTCTGCGGTTGGCAAATTTCCGGGTTCTTAGTATTCAACCGTCTCGTACCGCGAATGTCTGAAGGCTCCGGGCTCTTCACCCAATCGGGTCCAATTCGCTTGAATAGGGGCAGCTGTTGCACCCTAAAATTTGCTCAACCTTATTCACTTGGTTTATGTTTCAATATCATTAGCATTTGCATATAGGGTCATGCACATAGCCTAATCATCTGCATAGCATAGCATAGCAAGTCATCCAATTGGGGACCAATCATTATTCTCATATCTAGGAGCCTATCAAGAGGTTATTATTCTAATTCAATCTCATTTAAGTCATCAGAAAGAATTTGGAAGCAGAAAAGTCAGTGGATCAAGCATCGAGTCTATCTCCTATCTGAGGGTATCTGAAGATCTTCAAAGAAGTTGTGAGCTGTAAATTGAAGGCATGGAGAGTATCTAGACATTATGGAGGACTTATAAAGTCATTTGGAGAAGGAGACAAGTCATTGGCGTGATCACAGGAATTGCAGTTGAAGACAGTCAACTAGGGTTTCATCTGGGGTCAACTCTAGGTCAACTTTAGGTCAACTGACTGATTGTGAGGCATTAAGGGCTATTGGAGAGATGTGGGGTTCATCATTTGACATGTAGAGAAGGATAGGGGGATGTGTTAAGAAGAATTCAAGAGAAATCAAGGAGAAGAGGAGTTTCTAAATTAGGGTTTCTGTGTAAAATCCCCTAATTTAGGTCAAATTTCCAAGCAAGATAAGTCAAAATGCAAGCTTCAAATGGATCCTTGGCCAACATGAAACTTGTATAGGATCTCAATACCTTTAATTTTAGTGGTGGAAGACATCAAGGAGATTTATAGAACTCAAATTATGGTCCTTACAAGTTACAGGTCATCTGAGGTATCTGAAATTTTGTCTGTGAAAGTGACTTGATTTCCAAGCAATTTTTACCCCTCATGGAGATTTCAAATGAATTTCTGGTCAACATAAGAGTTGTTCCTCATTGTCTTATCTTTCTATAATGGTATAGTATGCCTTTATATGATTTATGGAACTCTACTTATGGTCTTGGCAAGAAAAGGGTATTTTGGTCATTTGAGAATTACAGGTCATTTCAACCTATGCCCAAAACTCATACAAGGAAGCTTCAAATGGAAAACTTCACAACATCAAACTTGTCCCAAATGACATTTTGAGTCCAGAAAGGTGGCCATGAGATATTGTAAAGGTTCATAGCACAAGGTTTCAAAATTGGTGGATTTAATGAATAAAAATGACCTAAAAAATGAGATTTTTCATATTTTGGCCAAATGGGGCAAAGTTATAGGTCATTTTGAATGGAAAAATCATTTTGAGAACATTGGCTAAAGTGGATTTTTGAGTTTAGTTCAAGTTTTGAAAGTTACACATGGTTACTTATGATGGAAGATACATAAGCCAAATCCAAGGGAAATCATACATGGGAAGCTTCTCCAAAGTTCTAGGAGGTTCTAAACTCACCTATATATTGATATGAAGAGGTTCATGCAAGGGTTGGTGCTTCACATTTCTCATAAACACAAGTTTCACACTCTTTCTTCAATTTGCAAAATCAATTCAAACACTCTCAAATCTTCACCAATCTTCACCATTCTTGATCTGATCTTCATCACCATCATTCATAGATTACAATTCTCACAAGAATTTGGCTGAATTGAGCAAGGATCGTGCCATACAAGTTCCATCATCCAAGGTGCAAGAAGTTGGAATCACATGATACAAGAAGGTTGAGTCAGGATCTTTGCATACAGAATCTAAGTTGGAGTGTGTGGATCAGTTTCAAGTCACTGCAAGCATTGGATCAAGGAGTTCCATAGTTGTTTCTCCATTTTGAACCAGGTTGGTATTTCTGCTCGAATTGCATGGTTTAGCTAGCATGTTAGGGATTTGTTAGCTTAGAATGGTTAAGTTAGGTTAGATGATGAATTCCACAAGGTTTGGAGAGTTTTCATGAAGGTTGTTAATGGAGTGCAAGAACTGTTGAAGCTTGTAACTATTAGGATATTGCATGATAATCTTGAATGAGTAGCTTATAGTGATCAGTGCAAGATATGGATTAATTTAGGGCAAGACTTAGAGCGAATTGGAGAGGTCTATATCAGTTGAAAATGGTGAAACCCTAATGTTGATGCGTTCTGTTAGAGAGAGATACGATGTTTCAGTGAAAACTAGGTGTACCATTGTATTCTTGGGGAAATGGGGAGCAATTTTGGTCTTTGGATCGTGGCTTTTCATGGCCATATGAGAGAGCACGAGCTTGGAGAAGAATCACGCATGGATTCTGTTTTGATGAAACCCTAGCATGTGTTTGGGGAAGACGATCCATCCACCGTTAGATCGTTCTGGTTCTTTGACTCATTAATCTGATCGCACGGCCTTGATTTAATTCAGAAAATGGAGGGAAGCCTCAGCATCAAAACGTTGCCGTTTGAATAAGTGATGAATCCTGGGCCTCAGAACTTCTTGATACTTCCACCCCCTTGCTTGGCCCAGTCCAATTCTGAACGTAAAAAACATGCTATTTGCACCGCATTCGTGTTAATTTTCTGTTGATTTTTCTTTTGATTTCCCTGAAGCGCATGGGCCTACCAATTGCTACGCGCACCACCACATCTTGGCCCATCCTAATGAATAACTGGGCGCTTCTACTGTTCTCACCCCCTCCCATTTAATTCCTATTTTGTGTTTTAATTTCTTTTATATTCTTTTCTCACCTTATAAAAATCATAAAAAAATGAAAATAGCTTAGTTTTAATTGGTTCTTTTTTCTCATGATTCATAATTCTGTATAGAAAAATATGAAAAAATAAAATTGACATTTTATTTTGTTTTAATATTTTTCATGCGTTTTTCTTGTAAATAGCATTTTGTTAAGTTTAGTTTGATGCTTAAATTTGATGATTTTTGTTCTAATAGATGCTTTAATATTTTTAATCCATTCTTTTTAGGTTGATTAATAGACATTGTTGGCTTGTATATAAAATTTAGTTCCTATTTTTAGTACTTAATTTTAGGTGTTTAGTTTAGGTGTGAATAACATGAACAAAATTAAGGTTTAAGTGGTAACATAGGTGAATTAGTTCATTTCCCTTAGGGTTTAGAGATTGAAATTTTGGATATGGGACTATAGGGATTATGGGTAGTTATTATATCCCTTAGAAAATATTAGGATTCCCCTACTGCTATTAGTATACTGTCTATATTTGCTTGACTAGTGTGGTGTGCCCTCTCTGGGGATTATTGCTTGTTTGTATGGGTATTGGGATTGCTTGGGGATTGGGAGAGCTGAAGACTTGTGGTGATGAATCCATTGGAGATCCAGAGATTGAAGTCCAACTTCCAGAGTTGAAGAGGAGATTCCTGCTAGCAGCTGTTGAGGAGACTAGGGTTTAGGAGCTAGGCAGAGCTCTAGATTAGAAAGCTTGTTTCTCAAACATGGAATGCCTTGTCTGCATCCATCCTTTCTCTATGATTCAAAGTCTCTTTCAAATACCCACCTCCTCCCTTTGGAAGGATCAGTGAATGTATTTGAAAGATAGAACTTTTGAGGGAAAATTGTCTATATAATGTTAACAGTTAATGAACCACCCTTGGTAGGTAATTGACTGTCTAACATTCATTCACTTCATCTTGTTGACTGATATTCCTCCTGGGAGTTTGAGACTGGAAGAAAAGCCATTGTAGATTGAAGATTGATGATCAAAGCCCTTGCTTGAAGACTGTGGAGATGGAGATTGATGCTTGCTGAAGCTTGAAGATAGGTGTTGATGCAGAGCTGCTGTGGCTGTTTATTTTTGCTGTATTTCATTTCTGATGTATTGATTGGTTTTTTGGACTGTATTGTTTGCTGTTTACCGTGTTGGGTTGAAAGTGAAGTCTGTTCACTTTTGCCTATTGTTTTCTAGGTTCGAGGTTGAGTGGGACTCCCTTGCCTCGCTTGTATTGTTGCATCCATGTATTTTACTGCTTTACTGTATATATCTGCTATTGTTTCTGTTTCCGTTTATCCCTTAGGATCTCTGTTTCTCTCTGCGCAAGAGAGGAGCATGATAGACATTAGGTCTTAACCCATGCATGATAACATTAGGTTAGTTTGATTCCCTTTGCAACCCTAGGTTAGAGTTCTGTCTCTTCTTCCTCAAAACAAACAGAAAAACACAAATAAAGATTTCAAAAACAATAAAAGACACTTCTTCCGTAAAAGAATGTGAACTCATCAAAACGTCATTTTTGTCCGCTTGGACTGTTAATAAAAAAAAACCTTTTTCAGAAGGAATAAAATCAATCAAGACAGACTTGTGTCGTCCGTGGCCCGAACTACGTTTGCTCTGATCTTTCATGCTGTATGAAAGTACGTAGGCATAGGATGCGATATCCTAGCGAGCAACCTTCCCCTCCTTTCCCGTAGGTAGGCGAACTACGTTGACTCTGATTTCTCGTTCCAGACGAGAATACGTAGGCATAAAGTGCGATACTTTGTCGAGTCATTTTATTTTCTTTTTTAACCCCTGACCTTTAGTTTAGATAGAAATAACAATCCATACCCGAAAACAAGCATGGATCCCGTCGAGTACGACGGACGTGAGGGGTGCTAATACCTTCCCCTTGCGTAACCGACTCCCGAATCCAGGTTTTGGTTGCGACGACCATACCTTTCCCGTGTTGTGCGAGGTTTACTCTGAGCGTTTCCTTTCCCTCCCGTGGGATAAATAACGCACGGTGGCGACTCTTCTGTTCAGCCGGCGCCGATTTTCGCAGTAGCGACAGATGGCTTCATAATTAGACTTTGAAGTTGTTGCCAATATTAAACGGCTTCATAATTAGACTTTGAAGTTGGTTATATCAGCGGGTTATCGGTATTCAATGGCTTCATAATTAGACCTTGGAGTTATTGTCAGTTCTAAACGGCTTCATAATTAGACTTTGGAGTTGTTGTCAGAATTTCCTCGGAAGAGTTCAGCGGCTTCATAATTTGACTTTGGAGTTCGGCAGAATTTTCCTCGAGTAGTTGTTACGTCAGCATTGCAGACTTCATAATTTGACTTTGGAGTTCGGTAGAATTTTCCTCGAGTAGCTGTTACGTCAGCATTGCAGACTTCATAATTTGACTTTGGAGTTCGGCAGAATTTTCCTCGAGTAGCTGTTACGTTAGCATTGCAGACTTCATAATTTGACTTTGAAGTTCGGCATAATCTTCCTTGAATGGGTGTTACGTCAGCATTGCAGACTTCATGATTAGACTTTGAAGTTGTTGTTATTGGCATTGGATGACTTTATAATTTGACTTTGAAGTTCGGCATAATCTTCCTTGAATGGTTGTTACGTCAGCATTGCAGACTTCATGATTAGACTTTGAAGTTGTTGTTATTGGCATTGGATGACTTCATAATTTGACTTTGGAGTTCGGCAGAATTTGCCTCGAGTAGCTGTTACGTCAGCATTGCAGGACTTCATAATTTGACTTTGGAGTTCGGCAGAGTTTTCCTCGAGTGGCTGTTGCGTCAGCGTTACACGGCTTCATAATTAGACTTTGGAGTCGTCGTTAGCAATTCCCTAAAAGAGTTTCCTCTAGTTGTTGTTACATCAGCATTACAGCAACTTCATGATTAGGCTTTGGAGTTGTTGTCAGAAAGTTTCATCATCATTACAACGGCTTCATAATTAGACTTTGGAGTTCGTCAGTATGGAGTGACTTCATAATTGGACTTTGGAGTTGTTGCCAGATTTTCCCCGCAGAGTGGCTTGGAAAAGGAAGATCCCGGATAGTACAGGGATGTCGCACTTTACGTAGCGCCCGCTTATTGTAGCGCATGTGTGAAGATTGATTATGGATTCGACACCTGTGGTGTCACACGGGTGATTGATGTTGAAATCAGTTTCTGTATCAGATGATTGATCAGTTGTTGCCGTGACAACCAGGTTCAATTGTCTGGATGTGTTTTTCCCCAAGCAGTTTGTGCAGTTTATTTCTTCAGTTAGCAAATTTCCGGGTTCTCTGGTATTCAACCGTCTTTTACCTCGATTGCTTGAAAGTCATTTGCTTTTCATCCATTCGGGTCCAAGCCACTTGAATAGGGGCAGCTGTTGCACCCCAAAATTTGCCTAACCTTTTCTTACTTGGTTTATGTTTCATTGCATTAGCATATCATTGATCTAACATTTACATAGCATAGCATTGTTCATTTGTGCAGGGGATCAAGTGTGGTTTATATCCATAGGAGCCTATCTAGAGGTCTTATTCAAGCTTGAGAAGTCACCAAAGTCATCAGGAACAGGGTTGGATTCTTGAGGAGTTCAGTTGTTTGTAGGTGGTTAATCTCCTAATCTGGGGACCAATTGAAGATCATCAGTGGGTTGTGAGGCCTTGATAAAGGAGAGAGTGTGTGGATAGAGCTCATAGAGTGCCTTAAGGGTCATGGTGGAGCTCAATCATGTCATTGTGTCAAGTGTGAGGAGTCACAGTTGAGGGTGTTGCAATTAGGGTTTTCATCTGAATAACCCTAAGTCAACTGTGTAATTGAAGATGGTCAAAGCCCAATTCTAAGTCTTAGTAATAATGGATAGTTGTGTTGAGATACATGAAGTGATATCCTAATATCAATCCAAGAAAAGTTCACAGTGTGAGGAATTGCTAAACTAGGGCTCTCAGGGTAAAAGCCCCTATTTAGTGCCTAAATTCAAGACCACTTATCTCAAGATGCAAGTTTCATATACACTTTTGGTCAACATTAAACTTGTAGAGCATGCTTTTAGCTTTAATTTGAGTACTAGAAGTCCTCCATTGGATTTATAGAACTCAAGTTATGGTCCAGACAAGTTACAGGTCATCTGAGGAGTGTGAAATTTGTCTGTGAAAGTTCACCAACTTACATAGAACTTTTGACCTAGAAGAGTGTTTCTCCTAAACCTTTGGCCAACATGAAAGTTGTAGGTCTTGATCTTAGCTTTCCAAATTGTATTAGAAGTCTTCCATCTGATTTGTAGAACTCAAGTTATGAAGTTTACAAGTTAGGGGTATTTTGGGAAAGTGAGATTATAGGTCATTTGGCATTATAGGTCATTTTCTCCATCTTGCAAGCTTCAAATGAAGTTTTGTTCAACATGAAACTTGTCCAAAATGATGTTTTTAGTTCAACCATGTCCTCATGATGAATTGATTTGGCTTAGGGAGAGATTTGGTTTGAGAAATTTTGCAAAAAGGGAGAATTTAAAGGCATTTAATTGAAAAATTCATGATTAATTCATTTGTGTTCAAAATAGGCCATATGAATACTCATTTTAATCAGAAAAGCCATTCTAAACACATTGGCAATATTGGATTTTTCATTTGAGGTCAATTTCATAACTTTGTGACTTGTACCTTCATGAATAAGCAACACTTCACAATTTGTTCATATGATGAATTCAAGCACTCTAATCACTCTATACTCCCTCAACAGACCACAAGGAGTTGAATGAAAGCTTCCAAGGGAAGATTTGAGCAAAAACTCGTGCACACCATTGTTGTTTTTTTGGAAGAAAAGTGAAATGTGGATTTCTGAATTTGGGCCTCAATTGAACCTCAAAAGCCCATAAACCATCTCTATTTAAGTTCAGAAGAAGGTTTTGCTCCAGTTTCGTGATTGATTCGTGTTGGAAGCAGAGATTGAAGTTTGAGTTTAAGAGCAAAAAGTGAGAATCATGAATTCTGATTGAGAGGTTTCCAAGGCAATTCAAGGTGTCCTTCTTCTTCAGCACACTTCCTTGAACGTTTCTGCACGATTTGAAGCTCAGAAACGCTCCATAACTGCCTCAATTTGAAGCTCAAAACCAGGTTTGTAACTTTCAAATTTACACTGATTCTTGCATGATCTAGCCTGGATAAGTATGTGGTTAAGCATTAGGTTGAAGCTTAGATGGATTTTGGATAGAAATCTGGATGATTAGAGACAAAATAGGATGCGATGTGATTTCTGTTTGGAATTGTTGTGGTCTGATCTTGAAGATTCTACACAATCTATTTAGTTGAGGATGATCAGTGTAACAAGAGGAGCAGATCTATGGTTTTAGTTTGAGGAATGGTGAGGTTACAGAATTATGCATATTTTAAGATCTCTATCGTGTTTGAGAATCTATGAGGATTTAGGAAATTTGGAGATCATATTTGAGTTCTACACGAAATTTGGAGTGGATATGTATAAGTTTCATTGAGTTTCCCTGACCTGCAACTCAGAGACCACCGGAGAAGATGACTGGAGGTCATCTCCGGCCACCGTGCTAGACTTTCCCTCCAACTGCCTTTCAAACGAAGAAGATGATGTTTCCACCCTTGGATCTGGCTTGAATCTTGACTTTGTCATTAGATCGTGTGGACGTGACTTGTTCTGAGGATTGGAGTTTTGGCTGCGAAACGCAGCGTTCCATTTATTCGCTGGCAGAACATGACCCCTTAGATCAGCTTGACTTGTATTCCCATCCAATGCCCCTCCATTTATCTTGCATTTTATTTCTTTTATTTGATTTTCTTTTTATTTTAATTGCATTTTCTTTCTTAAATTCATATTAATTTCATAAATCATCAGAAAAATAATCTAAAAATATCTCCATGTTCTAGATTTAATTTGTGATTTTTCTGTGCTCCTACATTTCCTGTTTGCCTGATTTTCATTTTAATTTGATTTTTCTCATTTTATTAATTTCTTTAATTTTGCATATTTGATACATGATTTTTTTGATTTTTGTTCTTACAATTGGTATTGGGTCTTGGGCTGATTTTTTCCTAGCCGGTAGATTAGATGTGCATGATCCCCTATAATTTAATTTAGATTTTTTAGATAACATTAAGTTTTGTTTTGGATTAGGATCTTTAGACTTTCCATTTTAGGGTTTTAGTTAGATACCTTGTGATCTAGGATTTCTTTAGGTGACTTCCCTTTAGATTAAGGTTCTGATCCTTTGCCCATAGGTCCTTAACATACTTAGGTTCCCTTAGAAAATTTCTTAGGATTTTAGAAGGTGTTTTTGTATTTTAAGTTGATTTAATACTTAGGCTAGTTTTAGTTGCTTTCAACATAGCACTTGCCTTAGATTGACCCCAATGGTTGCCTTTAGTGCCTGATAAGCTTGCTAATCTTCTTTGATAGTGTTTTAGACATGTTTAAGCTTCTGTTTGCTTGATGGTGATGTTTGATTTGGTGTTTAGGCCTCCCTTTAGAAGCTTTTTTTGAGCTTGTTCAATTAGGGTTAGGAAGAGCCTAGTTTTCTTTCTCTTTCTTCCAAATAAACATGGATTGCTTTGATTGCTTTCCATTCTCATCCCATGATTCAAGGTCCCTATGTGAAAGCCTCATCTTTCCTTTGGAAGGATGTGTGGCATTTTACAATAGGTAGAACCTTTGAGGATGCCTTTCTCAGATGACCGGTTGAGTGTCAGGAGGGATTCCTTTGGTTTCCTTCCTGCTTCCCATCATCAATCCAATATCTTGATGATAATTATCTTCCTTTGTGTTAGAGCTTGTTGAATCATGAAGATGAAGACTTCTCTTGAAGATTGATTAATTTTTTTTCTTGCAGTTGTTTGTTTGCAGACTGTTTGATTGTTTGTTGTTTATCTGCTTTGTTGTTGAGTTGTTTGTCTGCTAGTTTGTCTGCTGTTTTTCTGACTGCTCTGCTTTGCTTGTGTGACTGATTGACTGTGTGTTGCATTAGACTAGGTTTCTCATATAGTGATCTAGGCTTAAGAGCATCCTAAAGGTTGAGAATAGCTCCCTTTGCTTGTCTACATCTAGAGGTTGAGTCTGTCTCCCTCTGCTTAACTGTTATTGCTTAGCTTTGCTTGCTGGTTTAAGGTTGAGTCTGTCTCCCTTGCCTGTTTTTGGGTGTTGCCTTTGGGCTTGCTTGCTCTAGAAGTTGAGTTGGGATCCTTCTGCTTGTTTGTTGCATTGCATGCATTTTATTTACAGTTGTTTCTTTACAGTTATTTCTTTTGCTGTTGTTTTCTTTTGCCATGTTCCCCTAGGAACTTTGACTTCTCTTGTTCAAGAGAAGTTATGACAGACATCAGGGTTCTAACCATGCATGATAACATTAGGTAGTTCCCTCCTAACCTCAACCATAGGTTCAATTTTGCATGACAACTTTAGGATTGGATCAGTTCCCCTTTAGTGCGTCTTTTCTCTTCTCATCTGCAAATAAATCAAAATACAGTAATAAAGGTAAATTGACGTTGTACGCTACGAGCCTTAAGCTACTTGAGAAAGGATTGTTGGAGAGTTTCTTTTCAACAGTATGGATGTTTAGTATGGTACCCTTTGGGTGACATGCGACGCATTCACTCTCAGGTCATAGTCTCTAGGGCAATATCAGTTGCAAACATCCATAAAAGATACTTCTCTAAAAAATGGAAAACAAAGATCAAACTCTTTTTGTCCTCTTGGACCTTTAATTCTTGGAAACCTTTTTCAGAAGGAGAGTTTTGTTAACTCCCGGTTCTACCGCAAACGGTAAACGCCTAAGTCTCCGTCGAGCAAGCTGCATACACCAACTGTTGGAACCGTTTGTTAACCTTACTCGGATAAAAAAGACAAACCTGTGTCTCTCGTGTCCCGAACTACGTTTGCTCTGATATTTCACACTGTGTGAAGGTACCTAGGCACGAGATGCGATATCTCGGCGAGCAACCTTTCCCCGTAGTTAGGCGAACTACGTTGACTCTGATTTCTCGTTCCAGACGGGAATACGTTGGCATAAAGTGCGACGCTTTGCCGAGTCATTTTCTTTTCTTTTCAGACCAGACCTTTAGCGTAGATAGATTAACAAACCCGTCAGATAAACACATCAAGCGTGGATCCCATCGAGTACGATGGACGTGAGAGGTGCTAATACCTTCCCCTTGCGTAACCGACTCCCAAACCCAGACAATGGTTGTGATGACCTTGTCTTATACCTTTGCGTCAGGTTTTTCCGATCGTTTCCTTTCCCGTTCTGAGGGATAAATAACAAAAGGTGGCGACTCTTCTGTCTTGCCGACCTCATTTTTCGCAGTAGCGTCACAAACAAGTCGTAGCTTTAAAGGTATGATGTGATGGTATTAAACTCCTCTCAAGCAGTAAAAAGCTTAACACTATCTTCAGATAAGGTTGCACTTAGAAACCACAATGCTACCAAAGTCGTGACTTCTCCTCCGCAAGTTTGCAAAAGCAATGACCAAATCCCTTCTAGAAAGTTACTCTACTCTCCCCAGTGAAAGATTTCATCCTGAGTAGTGACGTTAAGACTCGGTTTGATTGGTTTTCCTTCCTGTGGATTTCATCCTGAGTAGTTACTCTACTTTACATTTGAACCATATCATTAGCATACGCATGTGTTTGTATGTTTCTGTTTTTGGGCTGTAACCTTTGAGATCCCTTGGTCGTTACCAATCATTTTGGTACCAAACCTATCGTCGCGGGCTCGCTTTGTCAAGCTTCCTGGATTAAGTATTATTGTGATATTTTCTTATGTCCCTAGAAAGACTAGTCGTAACTAGTAAAATTTGGTGTTGCTTATCAATGTCTACCAAGATGTTAGTTGTTACTAAGACTTACCTTTGAGATCCAGTGTTCACTCAAATCTACGCCAGCTGAAGTTCTGTTGGTTAACATACTCTGCTGAGGCATAATCGTTACTATGTCTTTAAAATCCAATTGTCATCGGTACCTCGATTTGGTTGTTACTGATCTTTCCTGGAAGTCCAGTGGTTACTGGAATTGTTTGAAAATCCAATCGTAATTGGTGCTTTAGTTTGGTTGTCATCAATCTCTTTTGAAGTCCAGTGGTCACTGGCATTGTTTGGAAACCCAATTGTTATTGGTATGGAACATGGTCGTCACCCGTTTTTCCAAAGTAAGTCCAGTAGTTACTGGCATTGCTTGAAATCCAATTGTTATTGGTGTAAGATTTGGTTGTCATCAATCTTCCCTGTCTAAGACCAGTAGTTACTGGCATTGATTAAATCCAATCGTTATTGGTACTTTGAGTTGGTCGTCACCAATTTCTCCCAGTTAAGCCCAGTAGTTACTGGCATTATTTGAAATCCAATTTTTATTGGTACCTTGACACTGGTTGTTACCTGTCTCCCTTTTGAAGTCCGGTGGTTACTGGCATCATGCAAAACCCAATTATTATTGGTACCTCGGAATGTGGTCGACACTAATTTCTCAGTATAAGTCCAGTAGTTACTGGCATTATTTTAAAATCCAATCATAATTGGTACTTTGATTTGGTTGTCACCATATTTGTAGAAACCCCAGTAGTTACTAGCATTATTTGAAATCCAATCGTAATTGATACTTTGATTTGGTTGTCACCATATTTGCAGAAGGCCCAATAGTTACTGGCATTATTTAGAGATCCAATCGCATTGGTATCACTGTCTTGGTTGTCACCACATCCTCTTGAAAGTCTAGTCGTTACTAGCACCCTTGGGAAGTCAAGTAGTTACTGGCGTTGTTTGGAGATCTGATCGTTATTGGTATGACATTTGTTTGTTACCGGTCTACTTTTCTAAAGTCTAGTCGTTACTAGCATCTTTTAAGTCTGTTGGTTTTCGAAAATGCTCACCCGTCTCTAAACTCAGGATGACGAATCTATGGATATCTCCAGTAAGTCTCAGAGAACTAGTAGTTACTAGCATCCCTGGAAAATCTGGTCTCATTTCTAGTCTCCTCCCGAAGATCTCATTTGAACTTTTCATTAAGGGAATCCCTTTGGTTTGTCCCGAATAGGGATTGTGTCTCTGGTCTTTAGCCTCCCCAACTAGAGTCCACGTCTATTAATTCTTGCTTCCCTGAGTGGTTTCTCTCTTACCTCTTTCCCGGTGGAGACTTGTCTCTTCTCCAGTGAATATTTGTCATCCTCGGTGGAGTTTTTTTCCCCGGTGTGTTGGGTCCCCAGTGGGTGGTTACTAGTTGTTGTGTTGTTCTTTTCTTTTGCTCGTGTGTCAGCATTTTCTTGCATCCAAGCATCATAAAGCACCATTTAAAATTCATGGCATTTTAGCATTTGTCCTTTTGCATACCATCGTATCTAAGGGACAAAATTTTCGGTTTGCTATATTTAAATACATTTCACCATGATTCTATGGAGATCGTTATCTCTCATTGCCATCCAATGAAGATATTTAAATAGGAGCAACTGTTATACCCCAAATTCTGACCCCTAGATCAAATTATCATTCTAGGGCATCAACATTGTTTATCTAACGTTAACCTCTTTCAAGTTTGATCTTTGTCAAGATGCAGGTGAGTTAGGGTTTCACACAGTAAGGAATCAGGGTTTCTATGGTTTGATCAGTCAATGTTTTGGATTGATTATCCATGTAACAATTCTCTATATATCATCAAGGATATCACATTGGATCAATTATGAATCCAATTTGAGGTTTTCCCCCAAGAAAGAAGAACAATGCAGTCCAAGAACCCAAATTAGGGTTTCTGATTGGAAAAGTCAATTGTAGTTTGAATTTTGACCTAAACAGGTCTCCAATGGTGCAATCATGGTCCATAAGGCTCATATGACCCAAAGAAGTCTACACAATAAGTTTCAAGGCTTTAGGGAACTCAGAACACTAACAGTCGATTCGGAGGTTTTCGATCATTCGGTTCGTCTGACTGAAAAGTCAACCCATTGACCAACAGGGTTTTGACCCAAAATTGAAGCCAATTATGTTCCTAATGTTATGTCATATCTAATCATGAATTTTGGGAACAATTGGATCAAGAATTGAGAAGTAATCAAAAAGTCAGGAAATTAGGGTTTTGAAAAGGGCTAGGCCATAACTTCCTAACCACATGTCCAAATGGAGTAGTTCAAAGCTTGTTGGAAATTTCTCAATGAGTTCTTCAAAAATGGTATCCACACCCATGAGAAGATAATGAATGGATTTTTATTTACAAGCAAAAACAAGGCAAGAGAGAAAAAACACTTAGAAAATTTTCATGTTTCTTGACTTTTAAGTCAAATTTTCAGCCAACTTCAAGGAGATTTTTGACATAGTTTCATTTGGAATTTGAACTTCAAGTAAACATGAAAGTTGTAGATCATATTTGGGGCTCTCCATAAATTACAAGAGCATTTCCTCAGCCCTCATGGTTAGGGAGAATTGAAGGAAGGAAGTTGAGGACTTGTCATGTCACCAAAACAAGTGCAACTCATGTCAATTGGTGCATAAATCAGCATAGACTCCTCTAACTACTTAGTTAGATGTTTACATGATTTTTAGAGACTTAATTGATGATAGTACAAGAGGTAATCACCAAGCAAAACTAGATTTTGAACTTGTGGACTTGTTTAAATCAAGAAAGTACAACCAAGTACACCATGAAAGAGAAACTTTTGCACCAAACCTGCTGCAGCCTAGCTACCACATCAATTCAATCTTCCTTTCACCTCACCACCGTCTATTTACAGGTTGTATTAGTGCTAGGATGCATTGGAAACTTGTGCCTTTGTCTGATACAAGATCATAAGATTGATCTTGCTTGCTTTTCCTTCAAAAATGCAAGGTTTGTGCAAAAGGATCAAAACTGCCCATGCCACTTGATCTTTCAATTTTCCTATAAATATAACCTCACCCTCACATCAAAAGGACACCAGAGCAAGCAAGAAATCAAGCTAAAACTCTCTTATCATTCTAATTTCCACCTTCTTGCAAGTATTGAGTTTTGCTTTGTAACCAAAAAACTGTCTTGGGCAAAACACTGTCCAAAACCATTTCCATCCATCAAAAACCTCTCTTAATACTTCAAACACATTGTAAATGAAGTATTGAAGCTATTCCAACCATCACTTTCACCAAAAAACATATCCTCCAAAAAAGTCAACTGACAAAGCTAAAAAGTTTGACGTTTTGCATTTTTAGAGCTAGAACTCTGTCCATGTCATTTCTAGATGATCTAACCCTTCAAACACTTCATATATAAGGTTTTTGTGCTGTTCAAATACTCACCACACTTCTGGAACCACATCTCAGAGATCTGCCATTGGACTTGTTTGGAGTTTTCTAGCTAAAATCATCTTACTGCCAAGACAGTCACTTAAGAGGCACTTAGATCACTTGAATAGCATATTTTGAACATTTTGGTCTTGCTCAGATCATATTTATCCAAATGGAATTCTTGCAGAGGAAGCTTGCTTAGGAAGTCTTCAAGAGGTAAGTTCTTGCAACTACCTATTCTTAGCATCGTGACTATTTTTTATGCGCACTAGTTTTGAACATGCTTAGAACATATTTTAGGTCATGTATGGACTATAATATGTTGTTATGCTTGTGTTTTTAAGATTTTCTCAAATATTATTCTTAATATGTGTTGAAAACTCATTTCCATATGCATTATCTTGCTTTTGTTTAGGATCAATGTTGGAATGGTTATAAACCTTCTGAGTATACCATATATGATGTGTGTGAACCTTGATTTACCTTGGAATTTAAATGTATGTGACTGTTATGGTTTTTACTTGCTAAGAGTGCTTGAATAACTCATGTCCATATGTAATTTTGTACCTCTGATTAAAACCAAGTGATTATTTGCTTGCAAACATCTTTATTATGATGTATGTAGTGTGTTTGAACCATTTGCTAGTGTGTATCATGTCTGAATATGCCTATGACTTTGAAAATGCAAAAACCATCACCATTTTGATTTTACTATTGTGTTTTAATTTAGAATCACTTTTTGCACAAACCAATACCACCACTGTTTTCCTTGATTAAAAGTACACAAGTTTCCTTTTTGGTTCATAAGTTTTCATTGAGTATTTTGGAAGATATGTATGTTCATGCAAATTAGATTTGGCAAGATTTTGGCCATGGCGCTTTGGTTGTGTTTCTAGGTCACTTTCAAGCTTATTATTTAATTTGGGGGGTTGATACATTGGGTGTATCACCACCCCAGTGGTTTACCATATGCGCGCGTATTACCAATTGCCTTGCCAAACCTGAGTTCGATCCTGGCTGATCAACTCTTTTGTGCATTTTCCATTTTTATGTGATTTATGCCTTATTATATTGTGCTTTCATTAAATTTTCAAGTGCGCGCCCTAGCTGGTTGGGCAATGGTTTTAGCTTGCAAACAAGGGTGCATGGGTTCAATCCCTTTGGAAGACATTTCCTATCTTTTTATCACTTGTTTTCTTATTTTGTCTTTACAAGTTAATTCAATTATAACTTTCTTGATTTTCATCATTTTTGTACCATTCTTTTTGCAAATCACTCTTTGACATGTCTATTTTCAATAAGTTAGGAAAGAATTCATTAATTTTCATTTTTGAAATACTTTATTCCACTTGGAAGATATGGCCTTTTTAGGGTTTTCCATTTGTTTTCATGAACTTCTTTAATTCAACCTTTGATTTCCCCCTACATGTTCGATCTTGTTTGAGTCATCCTTGGTTATATAACATGTTTTCATATATGTTGATCTTTTCTTTACCATGTATGTTCTTATTGAACTTTTTTTTGAACTTTGAAATGTCTCTTGATGTTGTAACTTCTTGAGAATGATCTATAATACCCTATCCTTTACCTTGATTGATTGTGTGTCTTGATAGAACCATGACATGTTTAGGATTTGATTCATATTCCAAGTTATGACTTGTATAAATGAATTTTGTTGTTTACCTTTAATGAACTTGTTGTTGTCACACATGTTTCATGCCTACTCTTGATGATTTTTACCCTCATAATCTTTGAACTTTGCCATGATAAGTAATGTTTTAACGTATATGTTTGGTCTTGTAAGAACCTCTATCACCATCCCCTTTTAGGCATTGTAATATCTTTGTTCACTAATGGTTGTAACCATTTAGTTTGATTATACTTGGTTGTGACCTTGTTCTTTGCTTGATGTTGTCACATACTTGCATTACTTTATTGTTTGTTACCATGTTCTTTCATATCTTTATCATGTTTGAATGGATATTTATATGTGCTTAAACTTTGTTAGGTTTTCCCAAGTGATGGAACTTGTTAGTTCTCATCCAGTTGCCTTATCTTTCTCTTGTTCCAAAGGAGAGTTTGTCTATTGACCCCCAGGGCCATAGATAGCTCATTATCCTCCCTCTGACTTTGTTAAGTCATCTTGAACCCTAACTTATTTAAGTTAGAACCTACAAGCCATTAGACATTTCTTAAGTCTAAAAGACCTACCCCTTTTTAGGATTATCTTTCAATTAGAAATTTAAGATAGAGTTTGTTAACTCTATGTAAGGATCATTGTCATCATCACTTACTTCCCCTATGGCTTTTGTCAAAGTCAGTCAGTCCCCTTTGAGTGTACAACTTAGAATAGAGAGTTTTGTTAAACTCTATACAAGCATTGTTATGTTTGTTCCCCTAGATTCTTGACCATAGTCAAGTGCTTTTTAATCCTTGGTGAGGTGAACTACGATTCCTCTGATTCTATCTTAGTTAGGATACGTAGGCAGAAGATGTGATATCTTTGCGAGAAAACTTAGAACTATCCTTAGGTCTTAACCTAAACTTGTACCCTAATCTCAAGCCATAGCATAACCATAGCAAGTTCATCATACAAACATACAAAAGGTTCTTGTAGAGTACTACAAATGTCTAGGATGTGAAATACCTACCCTGGGCATAACCAACCCCCGATCCCCGAATCTCTCAGTGTTTTTGTTACATCATGCAAAAGGTCTTTCTTTCTTTAACCTTTCCTTTGGATAAATCAAATACCGGTTGTGAATTTAAAGAATTAAGATTCAAGTTAATCAATAGCTTGACATCACAATTCTCACCGCAACACTGGTCAGTAGAGTCTTCAGGAAACATGCCCCTGGATATGATCATTCTTGGAATGTGTTTCCCCTTTATTATCAGAGTTTCAAGTATCAAAATATTAAGCTCATTATTTTTGTTCGTATGCAAGCTTCTATGATGTCAAGCAATGTTAGCGAGCAAAAAAATGTTAATTCTAAAACTGCTAATACAACACACATGCTTGTCTTAAAGTTTTTATTTATTTATTGAAAAGATATTACAATAACTTGTAATCAAATCACTAGTTAGGATAAGAAATTAATTAATTTTACAAAGCCAACGCAACTTTTGAGCTTATCTCATAGGAGTCCGAAAATATTATCTCATCGAGTATGCTTCCAAAATAAACCCTGCTTCAATTAGGTCTTTTGAGGGTTGTATCGTGGCTTGGTTCACGACTTAAGAAACAAAGGATATAAGGCTCAAAGTTTATTTGTGTCAACACATTTTTCGTGATGTTCTTCAATCCTACCTTTAGTTAACCTGACACGAGCACTCATCTCTCAAGAGGACTTTTGATATTGTTGAGAAACCACAGAGGCTTTGGACATGGCACTCACTCACCTTTTTGCTTTTGGTGTTTGATCAGACGACTTTGTTATTTATTGAGGATTTTTCTTGGTTATCCTTTGTTTTTGCTTTTCGTGTTTCCTTTTATTATTATTTTGTTTTAATTCCCTAACTTTTACCTCTACGGAGTCTTTGGATTTGAGTTTGAAGTCCAGCAGGATGCCTCAATTTTTCCTAAGTTTCCTTCATAGATTTTGACTTAGCGGGCTTTTTCTTTTTAAATTTTGTATTTATTTATGAACAAATCATGTGACTCTAAGTTATTTTGACCCTTTTGAAAGGATTGTGACTGCCTCACTTTTTAGATAGTCGACGGATAATCATTGTGGTTTTTTGACTTCCAGCCTCCTAATATGTGAGGAATAGATAAAATGGATTCTCGAATGTTCACTCCTCCTTTTTTAGAGTCTGGGCACTCGATCAATTTAACTGAAAACTATTCTGCCCCAGGTAAATATTGAGGGTTTTTTGTATGTAAGGAAAATAAAACTCCTACTTGAAGCCTCAAAGGGGTTAACAAGGGTATATCTCCCTTATATCTCTAGTGTTTGAGGATTTGAAATAATACCTTACATCATCAGTCGGGTTTTATTCAAAAGCATACGACCAGAGATCTTGCGTTTTTGATTTTGTCATCCTCCTCCCAATTCTCTATCAAAGCAAGAGATTGGGTAAAGTTGGCATTATAAAACATGAAAAATCATTTTATGAAAGAATACAAATGGATTTCTTCAAGACAAACATATTTATTGCATTAATCATTCAAAATAAACAAGTTCTTACATGCAAATCATGCTTGTATAATCAAAGAAATAATGACAAATGCAAGCAAGCAAAAAAACAGCCTGATGATCTTGGGAATGAGTTCTCCTCCTGATTCCACCGACTTGAAAGGACTCTCTTGAGTCTTCATATCCATTAGCATAAAGGTGCTCCATTCATAGTCGGGCTTCCTCCCTTGCACTCTTCAATCGAATGCCCAATTGCTTCATCATGAAATGCACAACTAGTATATAGATTGAACCAAAAAGGGTGAGATTTCATGGCTCTGGTCTTTCTGGGTGCCATTACTGAGTCTCAGATAAAATAGGACCACAATTGACTGTAAGTCATTAGGATTGGGTCAAACTTCTTTTGATCATGACTCTGATGTGTTCTCTGATGAAACTATGATTGACAATTCAGAATGATCTAAGCAGAATGAGCAATATCAACAGCAGCTTTCTTACCACCTTCCAGCATGGTAGCATTGTATCCTCAAGGTACAAGAGAAGATTTCTTACTGTTGCATGTAATTACCACTAGTTCTGCCATATTAAAACACGAAACTATGACATTCACCCTTTCTCTAGTGATATGGAGAAGTTTTTTATCCAACATATCTTGGAGATCCCTCTTCACGACAAAACATCCACGAGGATTCTTTGAACAAATTTTGCAGAAAGCGTGATTATGCTCATAATGGGTAAACCTATATAAATTGACGCGCATATCCACCAAAGATCCTCTTATTAAATTTACGTCAGAGATACAGTATTCTGCAAGACATCCTTCCATAGTGTTTCCATACTTGGGTAATAAACTCGTTGAGACATTAGGTCTAGAATCTTCAAAAGACAAAATACTGCTTTGTACCAGCATTTGTACTTCAGCTTTCAGAGCAGCAGTGTTCAATATCATGACCGGGTGCCCCTTGATAAAATGAACAAAAATGATTGTACTTAAACCATCATGGTAAATTCTTTGGGATGGCCAATAAAGTCCTTGTTTGCACCAGGTTCTTTTGTACTAAAGCAGGATATAATTCAGAGTAGGCCATCGGGATCGGGTCAAATTGATCCACGTGTTGTTTACTTTTGTCATGAAATCCTCCATGTTTCTCTCGCGAAATAGCATTAACAACTTATTCCTTCTTCTTGGGAAAACCTTCCACAAACTTCTTAAAATTGCTAGAAGCACCAATAGGAGCCACACAAATGGGCATTGACATGATTTTAGAAATCGCAGTCCTTTGAAGCGGAGCCTGAGAAATATGAGGAGAAATTTTATTTTGAGTAGCAACCAGAAGTTTCAACCAAAGTAGAGAGCCTTTCCATACCAACCCTCAAAGTAGTCACTTCCTTACAGAGTTCATGGTTTGCTTACTCAATGTTATCCATCTTCTTTCTTTGACTGCCCCGAGTACCGTAGTGATGCGACAATTTATCTACTGAAGGAAGAAGCAAGAGTGAGAACCTGAGATGCAAAGAATGCAATGCTAATGACGAATGCAAATGCACCAACGCAGATGGGTTTCAAGGAACTCAAAGGTTATGTTTGCAAACACCACAAAGTGGATAATACTTTTGATAACTAAAAAATCTCATTTTATTGAAAATAGGGTATAATCTCATAATCCAATGGTAAAACCTATGATGTTTGTAATCAAAAGCTTTGAATTCCATGAAACGTTTATGAATATGATGTTTATAAGTGCATGTATGATCAAACGCAGGTATACATAGATCCACATGTACATATATATATATTTAAAACAGGCAAAGACTTAGGTTTGAATATCAACTAGCCTGGAGTAATTGTCTACCCATCCCAAATGGTATGGACTAAGGGTTTATTGTATCTGCAGAACAAGGGTTCTAAAAAGTTCCTAAAGTCATCAGTCTATCTTTCGGATATTATCAATTTCCCAAATACTCGGTGGTTAATAATATTATCAAGAGAACTTCTTTTGAATGTAGTATCACATATCAACTATTCTGGGACTACTCCCTCATAGTCATCACACTACGTCCTAAGAAAGGTCAAGTTGAGTTAAGGGTAACTAGAGGTTCCCAATATCATAGGCTCCTAGGTCGAAAATAGTAAATGTTTTTACGAATACTCGTTTAACAATATCATTCTCAAGAGGGCCTCAACTAACTGAGTGGTGATTCTCAAGTCAGCTTGGTCAGGAACCAACTCCCTATAAGCCTATTTGAATATATCACCTTCCTATAATAAGTGCACTCATGTTCGGGTGTAGGACTTGTCTTCACATTAAGAGAATGGCTCTAACTCGGATATAGAATCGACGAGTATGCCACATACCTCTCTCAAGTGGAAAAGAAAACAACATCTTTCTCAACAATGTCACAGGATAGAAGAATTACATCTCAACTAGGGATTACTCACGTCTAGTTCTCTCATGGAAAAGGGGAACCTAATTGTAGGTTGTCTAAGTTAACATCCTAAGGGAACTAACCTAATTTTATGAATCTAAAATAAGATTAAAGGGAAAGTCTAACATAATTTTATCATGCAATAGAGGTCAATGTAACACCCTTCTAAACCCCGCAAATAATATATGCATAATCAGAGTAAAAGTTAACATGCATCCATAAAAGGGCATCACACAAAACTTGAACCACATTAAAACAATCTGTCATGCTCATAAACACCTTTCCATTTAGCAGCGGATTCATTAATGAAAATCCTTTAAAAGAAACATTTACTTTCATCATATAAAATCAACATCTCTAGGCACTAAGGCCAACATCTCATTATCTCAATTACTCCAAATATGAAAACATAACTTAGGTTACATAATGTAATCCTAAAACATAAGCAATCGATCCCCGTGTTACACGACCAGAGCATGACTCGACCCATAAATAATTACTAAACCGCTACACACGTAGCAACCTCGAACTACAAGCAGAACTTCATAAAGGCCTCCAGCAACCTAATATGCAATGCCTCACAGAGCATTATAAAACAGCAGAAGGGTGAGAAATATTACCATAATAATCAAAGCATAAAATCATGTATACATAGGTATCATATAATTAACTCCCTATTTCTCACCACAATTCAACTCATAGTCATTTACATCGTCACTTATATATATATATACAACATGAATATTCACCAAGCATTTTACATCATGCATACATCCACAATTCCACAATCTTAACATTCACACGTAAGCATCTCTTCATGCACGCTTCATAAGTATTCAACAAACATCTCATTCACATGCATACTTCACAATTTCACAATCTCATCATTCACACATAAGCATCTCTTCATGCATATGTCATATATTAATGTGACTCAACAACTCAATGCAACTCATGCAATGCGGTACCGACTCTCGTTATCTTTTTTCGGTTTTTACATTAAACCGGGTCCACTCTTCTAGACTGATAACCCGTTATCTTTTTTCAGTTTTTACATTAAACCGGGTCCACTCTTCTAGACCGATAACCACAAAGGCCCGTCTTCTAAGCCTTCAAACCCACTCTTCTAGGTTTGGGACAAGCCACTAGTTTCCACGAAACTAACAGACATTGCCTCTTGACTAAATGATGCATGTACAATCAACCACAACAAATGCACTTAAGACCGACATCTTAATCTCATGCATTCAAATAATTCATCTCTTCAAGAATTAAATTATGATTGCACACACAACATATTCACATAACATTCATCGATGTATTCATAATTCAACACTATCACCACATTATCACTCACAATGCATACATATCCACGATATGTTCTCATGCATTCTTCACAGTTATCAAACAATGCACACATATCCACGATATGTTCTCATGCATTATTCACATTTAATCACATACATACAATATGCATTTATAACATCTATCAAGCAATGCACACATATCCACAATATGTTCTCATGCATTCTATTCATACCACGATATACCAACAATATACATTCACAATTCAATATCATCACCGCATTATCAACAATGCACACATATCCACAATATGTTCTCATGCATTCTCAAGTAATTCATCATACAAGAATTACATCATGCTTACACGCATAACACATTTACCACGCAATGTACATATATTCACGATATATTCTCACGCATTGTTCATACATAATCGCATCCAATCAATACAAACATCATATTTATCAAACGATGCACGCATATCCATCAATATGCTCTCATGCATTCTTCATGTATCTTAACATACAACCGCACATAAACAATATACATCCACAATACATTTTTGTATTATGTTTGTTATTCATCTCATGCCATCTCATACAAGGTATACACATCACAATACCAATCATACAATTATAAGTTATGCACACATATCCACCATGTTCTCATGCATACTCATTGTAACACCCATTTTATTTATTTAGTCATTTTGGTGTTAATTTAATTATTTTATGTTGGTGTGCCCTTAGGTGGGGTGTGTTGGTATGTGATTGGTGAGTATCCTTGATATATAAGGATCATTGGTGGTGTGGAGATAATAATATAATAGTTAATAGTAATATTGGTGGTATTATTATTATTATTATTATCATTATTATTATTATTATTATTATTATCATCGGTATGAATATTATTATTGGTGGGTGTCCCTGATATGGGAGGATTATTGGTGGTGTTTTGGTGAATATAATAATATAGTGTATAATATTGATATTGGTGGGAATATTATTATTATTATTATATTGATTATAGTTACTATTGTTATTAACATTATTATTATTTTGGTGAGATAATAATAGGATTATTATTACTATTATTATTATTATTTTTTATTATTATTATTATTAAGTTATTATTATTATTGGGATTAGAAAATTAAAATAGAGAAGGAGAGGGGTTAGCAGTTTTACGATACATTGTGAGAAGTTAGAGAAAGTGGAAAAAGAACGATAGAAAGGAGAGAACGGGAAAGGGAACAGAAAAGGGAGCAACAGAATTGGCCAAACCTTGGAGGGTTCTTTCATCGATCAACCGATTAACAAGGTAAGGGGGGAGAAACTTGATTTGGGATGGTATATACATGTATAGGGTAGAGGGGATTCCTTAACCCCGTAGGAAAATTCCGATCTATGAAGTTTTATATTGGCATGCTTGTTATTATTGTTGCTAATGATAAATTGATGCTTGACATTGATGAATTGTTGATTGGTATTGGTGAATTTGGTGTATATATATTATAGTGATGTTAGTGAAATTATATGTTGTTACTGCAGTGTTGATAGTAAATATAAATAGAGTTTTGGTGAGATTCTGTGTTGTTACTGTAGTGTGGGTAATGACCATGATTATAGCTTTGGGGAAAATTATATGTTGTTACTGCAGTGTTGATAGTAAATATAAATAGAGTTTTGGTGAGATTTGGTGTTGTTACTATAGTGTTGGTAATGACCAGGATTATAGCTTTAGGAAAATTATGAGTTGTTCCCTGTGATGTTGTTAGTGACTATGGTTAGGACCTTGGTGAGATTCAGAGTGACTCTGAAGTGTCGGTAATGTATCGTAATGTTGGTTCTAGAGTAGGAAGTATAGGATAATTGGTAAGTATAATGTTTATTGGTGTGTTTGTGTTTGATGATAACTAGTAATTGATAGTGATGGAGTATAAGTCAATGTTAATGAATTGGTGTTTTGGGATGATTTGGCATATAGGGCATATAGGGTGTTTTACAGTTTTTAGGGAAAATTCCGTATGGCTTTTGAGGTATCGGTAAAGTGTGTAGGTGATGATTTTGGGAATAGGAATTAGAAACCTATTGGTTACGGTAATGTGCAAGATTGGTACTAGAATAGACTGAGGATCCGAGTTGAGATGATAGGTACAGTTTGGCCTTGATGCACTGTAAGAATGATGAGTGTGGGAACTAACTTGTGTACTTGGTGATAGTACATGTTTCCCGTAATAATGACTGGTGGGCAATTAGTTGATATATATGTGGGTAGTGATCAGAGGGATCGTGTATTCCTCGAGTGTTGAGATGTGTTTATATATGGTGTTAGAGTGTGAACTCGTTTAATATCTAATTTAATTAAAATGAATGATGGGTGTATCATGTATATGATTATGGTGCAGTGATCAGTAGGATCGTGTATTCCCCGAGTGTTGGGATGTGTTCATACTTGGTGTTAGAATGTGAGATTGCTCACTGTGTGAATTGATTTATATGGTGTTGGTGTATGTTATATCTGTACATATATGCATTGATGTATGATGATATGATCAGGAGGATCGTGTGCACGTTGAGTGCCTAAACATAATAGTTATGCATTGGTGTGTGCATATCATGGTGTCTTGGTGGGATGGATCATGTCTCGGATGGAGCGTAAGTGATCTGTCCGTACTCCTTTGTGGAGAATGGTGGGGTTGAATCATGTCTCGGATGGAGCGTAAGTGATTCACCCGTACTCCTTTGTGGAGAATGGTGGGGTTGAATCATGTCTCGGATGGAGCGTAAGTGATTCACCCGTACTCCTTTGTGGAGAATGGTGGGTTCGATTGAATGAACCAATGAGTCGGTACCGCATGCATGGTGTTGAGTTGCATATTTGCATTATAATATGTTATATTGTAATTTGAACAGTAGGTTCGTCATATGGAGTTGTTGGGGGTGAATATTGGTGTGTTGGTGTGTTTTACTACCTTATTTACATGTATTACATTACCATTATATTCTGATCATTATTTCTCACCCCTTTGTTGTTGTTGTGGTCTGTGCTTCTTCGGAAGTACAGATAATCCAGGTGTTTAGCCAGCTTGGATATTGGTGTGACCGTCGAGTCTAGGATGCTCTGATACGTAACACGGGATATGGGTGTTGTAATTGTTTTATGTCAAACTTATTGTAATCCTGTGATGTATCATGAATTTGATGTATTTTATTTTATTAAACAAATTCCGCTGTATTATTTTGAAAAGAATGAATAAAGTATTTTTATAAAATTTGGAGATGTGATATCCCACTTTTTGGTGAAAACTCTGATTATTATTATTATAATATTTATATTTTATTCAATACGGGGAAGTGGGGTGTTACAATTGGTATCAGAGCAGGTCGGTCCGTCCGGCCAGTGTTGTTGAGTTGAGTTGAGTCTGTCCTTTGGGATGGAGACTGTGTGTTGTTTAACCTGGTGTTGTGGTTTAAACCCCTAGTATACGGCATGTGTGTGAAAACACTGTCGGTACGTGTTTATTTCCTAACCTTGTCTGCAGAAGCAGGAATGATTCCAGTGGGGGAGAAGTTTGTAATTCTCCGGAATGCTACGGTGTGGTGGCTTAGTGTGTTGAGGAATGCTATCATAGTTTGGTAAAGATGGTTTGTACCCCATCATGATTTCGGCTGTCTATTAACAAATTGAGGAAATGATCACCCTTAATCTCTTGTTAATAGCAGACGGGATTGTGTTGGATGGGATAGACGTGTCTTGCGAGCTTGTGTGGCGTGAGCAATGAATTGTCCTGAGTTAAGCTAAGTGCTTAAGGGATTATTTTGAGGAGTTGGCGTAATACGGTGTTGAGACGTTTATTTTGACGGAAACTTTGAATGAGAAGGAAAGTGAGAAAATTGGGATTTGTCAATTAGTTGGAATTGCCAGAGGTTCCCTGAGGAAGTAAGCGATTTACTATCGGAGTGTGAGGTAAAGCTTACACGTTTATTTTGTTTTTGGGACGAGTCTGATATCGATGACTCCATATTGTATGTTTACGTTGGGATTGGAGAAGTTGAAGAGTCAACTTGAAGACCCGCTGGGGGAGAGGTTCTTTTGTTTGAGTGTGTTACCGTAAGGTGCACCAATTTTTGTTGGTTAGACAGACAGAAGGTTTTATGAAGCTTTGGGTGAACTATAGATAAGTGAACAAGGTGACTGTCAAGGATAAGTGTTCGCTTCCAAGAGTTAATGATTTGATGGATCAATTGATTGAAGGACGTGAGTTTCCGTGTTCGTGAGATCGCGAGTAGAATTATTGTGTTGTGGTGTCGAAGGTCGAAGTGGTATCGTAATAGGAGGCTCCACGATCTGCTGTTGAGATTGGAAGTAATCGGGTTTTAAAATATTTAAAGATTGAAAGTGTGTTGGACGGCCTCCTAAGTATGAAATTATAGTTATACGTTGAATTCCGAGATCGCAGCTTTTTACGGAATCGAAATTGGACACTCAGAAGTCAGGTAACGGTCGAAAATAAAATTTCGGGACTGTCATGTTCGCCGAGATTCGCCTGGCGAAGTGCCCTGAGCAGAAAATGTTGTTGTGGTATTTTTGTCGTAACGGGAGAACCGTAACTCGGAATGACGCCCGGTTCGAAGCGTTGGAAAGCTATTGAAATTATCTATGAGATGGTGAAGTATTGACATAGATTTAATCTATTTATTGATGAAGTGTGTTTGAATGTTGTGGTAAGGACGGGCGGTACGGTATGTGTTCCCGCTATAACTCACAACTTGTTTGTCCACTTGGCATGGGATCTTCTTTAATTATTTATATAAGGTAATGGTTGTGTTAATAAATTATATTTTAAGGTATTCAAAGAGTATAGAGGATTATGTTGAGCATAAGGAACTAGAGTTATCAGTGTTAGAAAAAGAGCGGTGATATACTTCCATAAGGAAAGTTCTGCCGAATCCGATAGAACTAATTGTGGTGTTTGTGATGCTTGTTGATATAATTAGGGGATTTGCTAAAGACAACTTCAGCGAGTTTCAGTTATGCAAAAGGCAACTCGAAGTGTGTAAGAGAAACCATTCGACCAGTGATTTAGAGTTGGTTGCTATTGTGGTTGTACCGGAGTCGGAGGCTTCGAAAGTTCAGACTGAGATCGGAGATGTTTGGTGATCTTAAGAGTTTAAGGTGTTTGTTTGATTTGAAAAAGTTGAAAATGAGGCAGAGGAAATAATTAGGATTTATGAAGGATTACGACTTTGAGTTGAATTACCCTTTGGGTAAAGTGGATGTGGTAGATGATGCGGTGAGTTGGAAATGTTTGTGCATACCGAAGATGATGGTGAAAAGAGGTAGAACTGATTGAGACATTTCATCATATGCGCTTTATGAGTAAGGATACTTCTTATGGAGTTAAGCTTTTATTACTAAGATCTGACTAGTGATATCCTTGAGAAGAATCGAGAAAGTCAGAAATCTGGGTTGAGTAGTGAATTAGTTTAAATTGATAAATTAGAGTCGAAGAGTGGATTGTCGGGTTTGTGGAAATAGTACCATGATGTGTTATGATAGGGTATGTGTACCAGATGTTGTTGAGGGAAGTAGGAGTACTCGTGAAGAAATACATTGAGGTAGATGGAGTATCCACCCCGGTGCTATGAAGAAGTAACCGAATTTGAGTAGATTGTTTTGGAGACCATGGATAAGGGGGGGAGTAGTTAAGGTGGAATATGCTGGTTAGAATTGTAGGAATTCGAAGAATGAACATCAGAGACTATTGAGTCTGATGCAGTCGTTAAATATTCCGGAGTGGAAATCAGGTAGTATTTTCACGAAATTGGTGTCGAGATTTCCAATGAATTTGTAAAGACATAATTTTAATTTGAATTGTTAGGAGTGGATTAACTATTCCGTGTTGAGAATATATGAGATGCATATTGAGAAAGTGGTGAAGTTGGATGAGATACTGACGAATATTGTGTCAGATGGAAATTTGAGGTTTATATTAAGATTTTGGAAGGGCTTACAGGAAGCTTCGGGTACTAAGTTGAAGTTGAGTTCGACTTACCATCCGCAAACTGATGGTCAGTCAGAGAGGACTATTAAGTCTGTAGAGAATTGGTGAGAGCTTGGGTGTTGGATCGAGGTGGATGGTGGGATGATTAATCATCGTTGATTGAGCTACCTATAATAACGGTTACCATCCTAGTGTCGAAATGGCACTATATGTGGCTTGGTGAAATAGGGAGTGTAGGACTCTACTGTGTTGGAATGGGTCGAGTGAGAGTGTTGTGCTCAGACCTAAAAATTATGTGGAGATGGCTGAAAAGATCAAGATGATCCAAGGAAAGATATGTTTGGAGAGTCACGCCGGTGACTGATGTTGGTCGAGCTTCGAAGTCTCAGAAGTTCGCACCGTGTTCTGTGGTTTGTATCAGAGTGGCGCAGCAGAGGCATGGGAGGAGTAACATGTTAGACCGTTTTTCCCGCTGTCGCTATGAATTGGCATGATATGTTTCATGTGTCTTAGTTGAGAAAGTACATTGAACCAGGTGGATGATGTACAAGTGAAAATAATTTGATTGTTGAGGCATTGCTATTTCGTTTGGACGAGCGAGAAACAACTCCGAAGGGAGGAGATATCTTTGGTGAAAGTAACTTGGGGAGGTGCTGCAGAAGGCAGTGTGACCTGTCAGTTGGAATGAAGGATGCGGGAAGCGTATCCGGAAGTGTTCCATCAGGTAATTTTCGAGGACGAAAATACTTAAAGTGGGGGAGAGTTGTAACACCCATTTTATTTATTTAGTCATTTTGGTGTTAATTTAATTATTTTATGTTGGTGTTCCCTTAGGTGGGGTGTGTTGGTATGTGATTGGTGAGTATCCTTTATATATAAGGATCATTGGTGGTGTGGAGATAATAATATAATAGTTAATAGTAATATTGGTGGTATTATTATTATTATTATTATTATTATTATTATTATTATTATTATTATTATTATTATTATTATTATTATTATTATTATTATCATTATTATTATTATTATTATTATTATCATCGGTATGAATATTATTATTGGTGGGTGTCCCTGATATGGGAGGATTATTGGTGGTGTTTTGGTGAATATAATAATATAGTGTATAATATTGATATTGGTGGGAATATTATTATTATTATTATATTGATTATAGTTACTATTGTTATTAACATTATTATTATTTTGGTGAGATAATAATAGGATTATTATTACTATTATTATTATTATTATTATTTTTATTATTATTATTAAGTTATTATTATTATTGGGATTAGAAAATTAAAATAGAGAAGGAGAGGGGTTAGCAGTTTTACGATACATTGTGAGAAGTTAGAGAAAGTGGAAAAAGAACGATAGAAAGGAGAGAACGGGAAAGGGAACGGAAAAGGGAGCAAAGAACGAAGGATACAAGGGAAAATCAGAATTGGCCAAACCTTGGAGGGTTCGATCAACCGATTAACAAGGTAAGGGGGGAGAAACTTGATTTGGGATGGTATATACATGTATAGGGTAGAGGAGATTCCTTAACCCCGTAGGAAAATTCCGATCTATGAAGTTTTATATTGGCATGCTTGTTATTATTGTTGCTAATGATAAATTGATGTTTGACATTGATGAATTGTTGATTGGTATTGGTGAATTTGGTGTATATATATTATGGTGATGTTAGTGAAATTATATGTTGTTACTGCAGTGTTGATAGTAAATATAAATAGAGTTTTGGTGAGATTCTGTGTTGTTACTGTAGTGTGGGTAATGACCATGATTATAGCTTTGGGGAAAATTATATGTTGTTACTGCAGTGTTGATAGTAAATATAAATAGAGTTTTGGTGAGATTTGGTGTTGTTACTATAGTGTTGGTAATGACCAGGATTATAGCTTTAGGAAAATTATGAGTTGTTCCCTGTGATGTTGTTAGTGACTATGGTTAGGACCTTGGTGAGATTCAGAGTGACTCTGAAGTGTCGGTAATGTACCGTAATGTTGGTTCTAGAGTAGGAAGTATAGGATAATTGGTAAGTATAATATTTATTGGTGTGTTTGTGTTTGATGATAACTAGTAATTGATAGTGATGGAGTATAAGTCAATGTTAATGAATTGGTGTTTTGGGATGATTTGGCATATAGGGCATATAGGGTGTTTTATAGTTTTTAGGGGAAATTCCGTATGGCTTTTGAGGTATCGGTAAAGTGTGTAGGTGATGATTTTTGGAATAGGAATTAGAAACCTATTGGTTACGGTAATGTGCAAGATTGGTACTAGAATAGACTGAGGATCCGATTTGAGATGATAGGTACAGTTTGGCCTTGATGCACTGTAAGAATGATGAGTGTGGGAACTAACTTGTGTACTTGGTGATAGTACATGTTTCCCGTAATAATGACTGGTGGGCAATTAGTTGATATATATGTGGGTAGTGATCAGTGGGATCGTGTATTCCCCGAGTGTTGAGATGTGTTTATATATGGTGTTAGAGTGTGAACTCGTTTAATATCTAATTTAATTAAAATGAATGATGGGTGTATCATGTATATGATTATGGTGCAGTGATCAGTAGGATCGTGTATTCCCCGAGTGTTGGGATGTGTTCATACTTGGTGTTAGAATGTGAGATTGCTCACTGTGTGAATTGATTTATATGGTGTTGGTGTATGTTATATCTGTACATATATGCATTGATGTATGATGATATGATCAGGAGGATCGTGTGCACGTTGAGTGCCTAAACATAATAGTTATGCATTGGTGTGTGCATATCATGGTGTCTTGGTGGGATGGATCATGTCTCGGATGAAGCGTAAGTGATCTGTCTGTACTCCTTTGTGGAGAATGGTGGGGTTGAATCATGTCTCGGATGGAGCGTGTTGCGGTGGAAATAGGATCACAAACTATTAATGAGTTTGAATCGCAATTCAATTCACAACCGCTCTTTGATTTATCCGAAGGAAAAGGTCAAAAAGGGAAAACCTATTTTGCATCGTAAACACAATGCGGGGAAAGATCTAGGGTTCGGGGGTTGGTTAAATTTAGGGAAGGTATTAGCACCCTAAACTTCTGTAGTACTCTACAGGAACCTTTTGTTCAATTGTTTACTATCTTGCTTTATTTATTTGCTTAAGGTATATGTACAAAGGATTAAACGTGAGAAAAGAGACCTAAGGGGTTAATTCTAAGTTTACTCGGCAAGACATCGCATCTTGTGCCTACGTATCCTTACGGGAGTGGAATCAGAGTAATCGTAGTTCCCCTCAAAAGGGAGGTTAGAGATTTCTTGACTGTGGTCAAGGTCTCACGGGGAGTAAACATTTCTTAAGGACACGCTTACGTGGAGTGTAGAAACTCCAAATCTCTATGTTGAATTGTTAAGTTGTAATTAGGGTTAAATTAGGGATTCCACGGCGGGAAACCCTAAAATGAGCGCGGCGGCTCTTTGACCTAATGCTAGGGGTAAAATTGTAATTTTGCCTGCGGCGAGGCATTTGTGAAAATTAGGGTTTGTAAGGGTTTGAAGTTGAGGACTATTGGCGCGGCGGCCAAACAGTTAGACCTAACCTTCGGATGTGTGCAATGTGACAGAAATAATGGTAAACGCGTGAGATAATTGAATCATGCAAACAGAGAGATAATGTCATAATTTAAACCATGCAAGCAGAAATTTAAAGGCAGAATTTAAAGAGCGATTGTTAAGTTCGCGAGGTTACATGAGAGGAGCAGATACAATATGATAATGAAATTTGAATTGAACAATAATAAAATAAAATAAATAACGGTTCTAGTTATTATTTTAAAAAAAAAAGATTTTAGTTATTATTTTAAATTTATCTAAAAAAAAGTTTTTCTTAAAAATAATAGGTTTTCATATTAATTTGGAAAAGATGTTAATGTTATTTATTTTAAAAAACAGATTTTTATATTATAACAAGTTTTAATAAATTAATGATAACAATAATAATAATAATGGTAATAATAATGATAATAATGATAATAATAATAATAAATAATGATAATAATAATACTAATAATAATAATAATACTAATAATAATAATAATAATAATAATAAAGCAATAATGAATTTTAAATGTGTCAAATAACCCAACAATGTTGCTAACGCAGAAATGCGCTCATCGCAACCAGATCTAAATCGGACGAAACAAAATTTATCGCAAAGAAAAAGAAATTAAGCAAAAAATAGTATTATTACTCACACAAAAATGCGATCATCGCAACCAGATCGAACTAACACAAATGTCACGCGTCATGCACACAAATGTGCAAACATCGTATCGACATAATTCGATCAAAAATTAATCTTATATATATAAACTCTAACAATTTAAAAATTATATGTATATAAACGTAACAGTAATAGATAAAGAAAAAGAAATAACGATAATAGATGAAGAAAAAGAAATAACGGTAAAAGATGAAGAAAAAGAAATAACGGTAAAAGATGAAGAAAAAGAAACAACAGTAATAGATGAAGGAAAAGAAATAACGGTAAACGATGAAGAAAAAGAAACAATAGTAATGGATGAAGAAGAAAACTAAATAACGGCAAACGGCACTCACTCCTCTTAGGTTTTTTTCATTCTCCCCTTTTTCCAACAAGGCAACACATGTATATATAGGGAACAAATTAGGGTTAACACCAAATTGTCAATAATGTCCCTAAAGCCCATTTTAAAGCCCAAACTAAATAATTAGTTAAGAAAAAATAAAATTTAAATAATTTAAAATAATTAAAATAAACTTAAAATAAAAACTAATAATGCTATTGATTCCTAAAATCAAAAATATTATAAAAAGAACAAAATTTTTTTCAATATTTTTTATTTTATGATTTTTTGGATATTTTTATGAATAATTTAGAAAAAAGTGAAAAAAATAATATTTTAAAAAATGATTTAATTAAAATACGAAAATAATAATTAAATAATAATAAAAAACTATTTTTGTTATTTTTTTAATGAAAGATAGAAAAATTTAGAGTAAAAATAATAAAAAACAAAAAAAGTGACAAAGGTGAGATTCGAACTCTCAACCTCTCACACTCATAACTCCTTACACATGTCCTCCTGCCAATTGTGCCATTTTTACTTTTTAGAAAAAAAATGCATGCCATATGATATTTACCTGCAAAAAGTCAAACGACTACACAAATTTGTTAGTAATTGATTAAATGCAATAAAAATGCAATGAAATGCGACGACAAATCTTAGGGCAAAATTTGGGGTATTACAGTTGCCCCTATTTAAATAACTTCACCGGGTGATTCGAGTGGCGGAGACTCGAGGAATCATGGTGGAGGGATTTAAATATAGATAACCGAAAATTTTGCCCTTATATGTGGCGATATGCAATGTTATGGACCAAACAAGACTAATGCAGACAATGCCATGAATATGATATGATGTGTATGCTGGAATGATGAGTGCGAAAATGCTGACGAATACGACGACACAGGGACAGACGCTACGAGAAGAACACACTGGGGAAAACGACGCGCTGGGACACAGTACAACACTGGGGAATTCTAAAATGATGGTCAGATGGTGCGAACACGACCCATTATCATTTTTAGACCGGGAACGAGATTCTCAAATGGAGATGGCACCTATGAGGCGGCCTCCACTGGGGAATCTAAAAGTAAAACTGGATCATGTACGACTGCAAGATCGATTACAGAATGCTGGAGCATTGAGCAAAGAATAACATCCAAGCTTCTGTAACCTATCCCTCGTGACGGGATCAAATGGACTTTTCGGGAATCCGTATCAAATATACAGGGTAAAAACCGGCTGTATGCCAAAATAAATGGACTTTAGGAATAAGATCCTTAAATGGAGATGGCACCTATGAGATGACCTCCACCAGGGAATGTCTAACAATAAAACTGGATCTACACGACTGCCAGATTGATTACAGAATGCTGGAGCATTGAGCAAAGAATAACATCCAAGCTTCTATAAACTATCCTTCGTGATGGGATCGAACGGACCTTTCGGAAATCCGTATCAGATATACAGGGTAAAGAACCGGCTGTATGCCAAAATAAATGGACTTTAATGGGAAATGCCCTGATAAGCTTCTCGAGGGAGAACTGTCACTTATCGTTGGAAGGGACTTACATGCAAAAATGGGTAAGCACTCAAATAAAGAGGCTGCTGCTTATTTGATATATAAATCTTCTCGTATTTAAGGTCGGCGCCTGGAATACGATTCTGATTCTTCTCTTACTGAAGGATAAATGAACTTCTTCGTATTTCAAGATCGTGCTCTCCTGAATATGAAAAGGGTAAACTGAACTTCCTCATACTTCAAGATCGTGCTCTCCTGAATGTGATTCGGCTCCTTTTTTTTTTAAAGGGTAAATGAAATTCTTCATACTTCAAGATCGTGCTCTCCTGAATATGATTCCGCTCCTTCTTTTACTAAAGGGTAAATGAACTTCTTCATACTTCAAGATCGTGCTCTCTTGAATATGATTCGGCTCAAACCTCCCCGTACTTCAAGATCGTGCTCTCCTGAATACGATTTGGTTTCTTCTTTTACTAAAGGGTAAATGAACATCCTCATAATTCAAGATCGTGCTCTCCTGAATATGATTCGGCTCCTTCTTTTACTAAAGGGTAAATGAACATCCTCATAATTCAAGATCGTGCTCTCCTGAATATGAAAAGGGTAAACTGAACTTCCTCATACTTCAAGATCGTGCTCTCCTGAATATGATTCGGCTCCTTCTTTTACTAAAGGGTAAATGAACTTCCTCATACTTCAAGATCGTGCTCTCCTGAATATGATTCCGCTCCTTCTTTTACTAAAGGGTAAATGAACTTCCTCATAATTCAAGATCGTGCTCTCCTGAATATGATTCCGCTCAAACCTCCCCGTACTTCAAGATCGTGCTCTCCTGAATATGATTCTGCTCCTTCTTTTACTAAAGGGTAAATGAACTTCTTCATACTTCAAGATCGTGCTCTCCTGAATATGATTCCGCTCCTTCTTTTACTAAAGGGTAAATGAACTTCTTCATACTTCAAGATCGTGCTCTCCTGAATATGATTCCGCTCCTTCTTTTACTAAAGGGTAAATGAACTTCTTCATACTTCAAGATCGTGCTCTCCTGAATATGATTCCGCTCCTTCTTTTACTAAAGGGTAAATGAACTTCCTCATACTTCAAGATCGTGCTCTCCTGAATATGATTCCGCTCCTTCTTTTACTAAAGGGTAAATGAACTTCTTCATACTTCAAGATCGTGCTCTCCTGAATATGATTCCGCTCAAACCTCCCCGTACTTCAAGATCGTGCTCTCCTGAATACGATTTGGTTCAAACCTTCCCATACTTCAAGACAACAGGGAAAATGGAAGCCCAACTGCTCCATGGAGATGGCCATTTGCTGGGAGTCATAACGAAGATAGGATCGGCTTCTTAGGTGAGAAATGTCGTATACCGATGTTGTAACATGTAGGATTGTAAAGTGTTGTACTGATAGATTTTCCAGGCATGAACTGGCGTGTATCTGTAAAGGCTTGTGATTGATTTTCTTGAAAGATAGTGCAAAATAAATGCACATCCGGGTACAGTGATAAGCTTCTCAGGTGAGAACAGTCGCATATCTGCCAAGGTATGGTGAAAATCTTTAGATGGTGCAAAATAAATGCACGTCCGGTTGGGCTCGACGACCGACAATACTGAGATTCAATCTAGGATCGAGCTAGAAAGAAGACTGGTAATCAAGACTCCGTCGAGGGAATGATCTCGAAGGGTAGATATCTTATCCTAGTGAGGAAAGATAGCTGAAGTAACCGTCATCCACGAGGATCGAGCTCTGTGGGGAAACTGGAAACACTTATGTATTTTATGCTTAAGGCTGACAATCTATTTGGAGAGAATGGACCAACCCAGTTACTCGGCGGTAACAACCAATGATGGCGAGACACAATGAACCTGTGAATGCTAATGCATATGTTAATGTGAATGTATGTTAATGTCTATGTAGTTAAATATGCAGGATGTTATGAAATGAGTATGTAATGAGTATGTGTATGAAATAGGCATGTGATGCTTATGCCCCTGCGTATGCTGACGAAACAGACTAGAGACGAGAGATGAAATAAACATCTCGACGGAGATACCCTGCGTTCTCTGCAACCAATACGTCAATCATGGGTGAGAAGGATCAATGGTAGAACCAAATCTGGTTTTAAAATTCTGAATTCTCTGGGGAGAAAGTAATTTGCTTGGATGCACAGTATCATGTCTTCTCATGGGGAGAAGAAAACCTGAGGGACACTTTCGAGTTACCCAAGAAAAAGTTGTCAGCTTATAGTCTCTCTGGGGACTGTGATGAGGCAATAGTTTAGGAGCCTGTTGCAACACTGAGATTTACTGGAGAATGAAGGCCGCCGTGAGTAAAATCCATCGGGTGCATGAAAAAAGTTGTGAAACCACATGGCCTTGATCTTGAAGGACCTTATAGTAGTCACCATTTGTTTCCTTTAAAAACATGGTGCCCCAGGATACTTGCGTTGCGAGGTAGGGTCATCTCAAGAGGATTTTATAGAGAACACCGAGTCCGGTTGCCCCATTGTTCTCAAACTCTTTGAGAGATTTGTCAGGTCTCGACGTAACTGGCACAAATTAATCGTGTCACGACGAAATCTTTGGGAAATAGCTCTTAAGAATGTCAGACTCGCGTTGGTAAGCGAATTGGGAAACTGCCTACCCCTGTTCAGCAGGATCTTCAAGTTCCACGGGTTATGTTCATATGTAAATCTCTAAGATATCAAGCAAAGTTGTCATGCCTGAAATGCCTATCCTGAGCTTGTCAATGTACACATATATTTGTCTTGAATTTTTGTTTTGAAAAAAAGATATCGCAACAACTTGTGACCGAAATCACTAGTCCGGATATAAGTTTTAATTATAATGCCAACATGAATTTTTCTGAGCATAGCTCGTAGGAGTCAGGAAACGTGATCTTGTCGAGTATGCTTTCAACCGAAGTCCTACTTCAATTAGGTCTTTTAAAGGTTGTATTGTGGCTCGGTTCACGGTTCAAGAAACAAAGGATAAAGGCTCAAAGTTATATTTGTACCCACCCATTCTTCGTGATGTTCTCCAATCCTAATTCAGTTAATCGGATACGAACGCTCATATCTCAAGCGGATTTGCTATGGTCGAGAACTTATCAAGGCTTTGGCCATGGCAGTCACTCACCTATTTCTAATGGCAATTCGATCACGCGACTTTGTTCTTTATAGGGATTCTAAAAAAAACTACTGGTTTGTTGTTCTTATTCCCTAACTTTTGCCTGGACAACGTCTTTTGATCTGACTTTGGAGTCCAGCGGGATGCCCCAGTTTTGCTTAAGTCTCCTACATAGGTTTTGACTTAGCGGGCTCTTATTTTTTTGAATATTCTTTTATGCACAAGTCGTGTAAATCTTTTGAAAGGCTCGTGACTGCCTCACTCCTTAGGTAACTGGGGGATAGTTATTGTATTTAAGATGCTAAGGATAAATTCTCGAAGGTTTGCTCTTCCCTTTTGAGGATCTAAGCGCTCGATCGGTTTAACTGAAACCTACCCTGCCCCAGGTTAGGATGAAGGTTCTTAAAAGAAAGAAAACTCCTACTTCAAGGCTCAAAGAGGTTGACTAGGGATTAACATCCTTATATCTCCAGTGTTTGGGATTTGAAACAACGCCTTACATCATCAACAGGTTTTAGTTGAAAGCAGACGACAAGAAATCTGACGTTTTGGATTCGTCATCCTCCTCCCAATTCTCTATCAGAACAAGAGATCGGGTAAAGTTGGCATTATGATTTATGAAAATGTTTTTGAATGAGTGAAACGAATGGATTTATTCAAGACAAACATATGCGTTGCATTAATTAATCAAAGATAAACAAGTTCGTGCATGCTAAATATGCTTAATCAAAGACAAATACATATAAATAAACAAATGAACTGTCGGGAAAATCCCTCTAACTGTATATGAAATCTTGCATTCAAGAGTAACAGTTTCCTTTGGCGGAGCCTTAATGGAAGGGACGTCTGGTTTATGATCACTATGAGTCGTCATGGCTTGCCCCAGTTATGCTGGTCACATCTTCAACAGTTTTCAGTCGTTGCTTCAAAATAACTTTCCCAGATTCTTTGTTGATCCCGGTCATATCATCTTGAGGGTTACTGAAATGAAGCGAGCTAGGCCTTTGAATAATTACTGGATTCGGCTGATTTGCTGAGAGGTCAACATACTTTGCAGAATCTAAGCTTGACAAGCGGGGAACCCCGAGAGGAGTCTCGATCTTCGACTGAGCATCGCTAAAAGACAACTTCTTCGTTTCTAGCAAAATTCTGACAAAGTTCTTAAGAGCATGGCAATTCTCTAGATCATGGCCGGGCGCACCCTCATGAAATAAACAATGAGCGGCAGCGTTATAACCTGCAGGTAACGGATTAGGCGGAGGACCCAAAGCACGGGTGGTAATCAGACCTTGTTGTACCAAATGGGGGTATAACTCAGTGAAAGTTATCGGAATTGGAGGACAAGGCTTATACTGCCTCTTACGGGGATAAGGAACCTGATTCTGTGATTGTTGGTGAACAGGAGTGTTGGGCACTCGTTGACTGTTGACAGGAACTTGCATGGGCGGATAACCGGAAGGTTGTTGATAAATCGGTGCTTGATATACCGGAGCTGACTGCACAGGCTGGTATGTAGAAAAATGCGGATCGAAAGGAGGTGCAACAGTAGCTACATAGGGTTGTTGGACATATGGAAGCGGATAACCTTGAACATAACTCTGCTGATGTTGCCCAGGTTGAGGAGTAGCCATTTTGCGGTTCCTCGAACGTGCAGGTCCTTTACCATGGTCGGGGTTAGGAGTTTTGCACTTTGGAGAGGTAGCTCGTCGAACTGGTTGAGCACTAGGAGGCACCAAACCGGATTGAAGACCGTGAGGAGGTACACTCTCGACAGTAACAGCTGGTTGAGATTCTATAACGGTACTAGTAGTCTCAGCAACAACAGTAGACTGAGCGTCCACCTTCACACTAAGAGCTCGTATCATCTCCAAAATCTGCCCTACACTTCCTCGAAGATCTTCGAGTTCATGGCTGACACGGTTGATCTCTTGGTTTTGATCTTCCATCCTTTTGAAGGGTCGTATTGATGCATAGAACTTAGGGTGACAAAACTGGAAGGTGAGGGAACCGAGTATGAGAAATCGGGAGACACATGCAATGCAAAAGTATGATGCTAAAATGTGAATGCAAATGAAGATTTCATGGAATTCAAATATTTACGAATATTGCGGAATACCAAAGAAACTTTTAATTTATTGAAGACAAATTACAAATAATATTCTTGCAACCAAAACAGCTAAATAAAAGCCTAGAAAGTCCTAGAGAAGCATCTTCCACAACTTCAGTGAGCAGACGGAGATTCGGAGGAAAATAAATATTCGTAGAGCCTTCTCTTCTTGTAGGATTGTATCTCATCATTCTTCGACTGAATCTGCCTTTGACGTTCTTCGTACTTGCTGACCATCACATGGTATTTGTTCTTCCATGCTTCTGTTTCGCGTTGTGATCTCTTCAAAGCAATCTTCAAAGTCTCAACTTCAGTCATGAAATACTGGACAGGCTCTTCTCTTTGAGGTAAAGGATCTTGACGAGAGTAAGGCATTTTCAACTCAATAGCTCTTCCTCGGACCCATTGAAGGTATGGTTCCATGGACACACAATTAGTTCTTCCCAAACTTTCTTTGTCCTTCCTATGCAGATGATTCCAAGAGGATAGAATCTGATCTTGAAGCTTTTTGTCGTCTTTGAAAAAGATTTTCTCCATATGAATACCTTTAGGCGGTTCCTTTAAGGGGTATCCCAACTGTCGGCGAGCTAGGACTGGATTGTAGCTGATTCCTCCATTGAAACTGAGAAAAGGCACATTGTTGAAGTTCCCACAACTATCAATGATCGACATCCCATCGTACACGCGATTATACCAATCAATATCAGAGTGAGTTAAAGCCATAACTTTTTGCGACCAACGTTCTTGATTAGGTCTCCAGAACAGACCAGACTTGGGTAAGTGAGAAATAAACCACTTGTATAGTAATGGCACACAACATGTAATCATTCCTCCACCATGAAAGTTTCGAAGATGTACTGAATGATAAGTATTACCCAATAGCGTTGGAACTGGATTTCTCCTCATGAGGGTCTTAATTGCATTAAGGTCCACAAACCCCTCAAAACTAGGAAAAAGCAGCAACCCATAAATAAGCAAAGCAAATATTGTTTCAAAGGCAAACATGTCTTTATGATCGGCATAAAATTGGGCCTTCTTAATTAGGAAGTCCCTGAGAAAACCGGAGGTCCCCCCTTTGGTGATCATATTGTTCTTGACATCGGATATCCTTAGACAAATGGCTTTAGCAATATCTCGTTCTTTAGGGTCTTCCTCCAAGAAAGGGAATGGAGACTTATCCAAGATAGGTAATCCCACCAACTGAGAGTATTCTTCTAAGGTAGGTAAAAGCTGATAATCTGGAAAAGTGAAGCAGTGATAATCTGGATCCTAAAACTGTAGCAAAGTCGCAAGAAGTCCTTCGTTTACTTGAACCTTCAACAAAGACAATAGCCTTCCATATCTGTTTTGGAACTCTTCTTGATCTTGAACCAAATCCTTTAGCTTCTCTAGGACTTCCAAATTAAAACTCTTAAAAGTAAATTTCAAAGTATGCTTCCTAGAGTGATCCATGGTATCCTGCAATGTTCATAAGTAAAGTTTGAATTCCATGAAGTCTTAATGCAATATGATGGATGCAATGCATGAAAACACACACAGTCCTAGGTTAAAAGGTACGTGAGCGGAGTTAAGGTCTACCCATCCCAAAAGGAGTGTACTATAGGTTAGTTGTACCTGCAGAACAAGGTTCTAAAAAGTGCCCAAAGTCATCAGCCCATCTTTCGGATATTATCAACCTTCCGATTGACTCGGGGGTTAATAATATTCTCAAGAGAACCTCTTTTGAGTGTAGTATCGCGTAGCAACCATTGTAGGACTACTCCCACATAGTTCCCGCACTACGTCCTAAATAAGGCCAAGGTGGTGTAAAGGTACTACGGTTCCCAATATCACAGACTCCAATCGACCATGGAAAAAGTTTTCAACGATTACTCGTTCAACCGAACCATTTTCGAAAGGGTATCAACTGAGCGGTGATTCTCGAATCAGCTTGGTCGGGATTCAACTCCCTATAAGCCTCATCGAATATATCCCCATCCTATAATAATGTCACTAGTCCGGGCGTAGGACTTATCTCACAACACAAGGACCAGTCCCCAAATCAGAGCACAAATATATACATGCAAATGAATAATAACATAGATAGTAATAAAGATGAACAAGTTAGGGATAACCCTCAAAAGTTAAGACGGTCCCCAGTGAAGTCGCCATTTTCTGTTGCGGTGGAAATAGGATCACAAACTATTAATGAGTTTGAATCGCAATTCAATTCACAACCGCTCTTTGATTTATCCGAAGGAAAAGGTCAAAAAGGGAAAACCTATTTTGCATCGTAAACACAATGCGGGGAAAGATCTAGGGTTCGGGGGTTGGTTAAATTTAGGGAAGGTATTAGCACCCTAAACTTCTGTAGTACTCTACAGGAACCTTTTGTTCAATTGTTTACTATCTTGCTTTATTTATTTGCTTAAGGTATATGTACAAAGGATTAAAAGTGAGAAAAGAGACCTAAGGGGTTAATTCTAAGTTTACTCGGCAAGACATCGCATCTTGTGCCTACGTATCCTTACAGGAGTGGAATCAGAGTAATCGTAGTTCCCCTCAAAAGGGAGGTTAGAGAGTTATTGACTGTGGTCAAGGTCTCACGGGGAGTAAACATGTCTTAAGGACACGCTTACATGGAGTGTAGAAACTCCAAATCTCTATGTTGAATTGTTAAGTTGTAATTAGGGTTAAATTAGGGATTCCACGGCGGGAAACCCTAAAATGAGCGCGGCGGCTCTTTGACCTAATGCTAGGGGTAAAATTGTAATTTTGCCTGCGGCGAGGCATTTGTGAAAATTAGGGTTTGTAAGAGTTTGTAAAGGTTTGAAGTTGAGGACTATTGGCGCGGCGGCCAAACAGTTAGACCTAACCTTCGGATGTGTGCAATGTGACAGAAATAATGGTAAACGCGTGAGATAATTGAATCATGCAAACAGAGAGATAATGTCATAATTTAAACCATGCAAGCAGAAATTTAAAGGCAGAATTTAAAGAGCGATTGTTAAGTTCGCGAGGTTACATGAGAGGAGCAGATACAATATGATAATGAAATTTGAATTGAACAATAATAAAATAAAATAAATAACGGTTCTAGTTATTATTTTAAAAAAAAAAAAAATTAGTTATTATTTTAAATTTATCTAAAAAAAAGTTTTTCTTAAAAATAATGGGTTTTCATATTAATTTGGAAAAGATGTTAATGTTATTTATTTTAAAAAACAGATTTTTATATTATAACAAGTTTTAATAAATTAATGATAACAATAATAATAATAATAATGATAATAATGATAATAATAATAATAAATAATGATAATAATAATACTAATAATAATAATAATAATAATAATAATAATAATAATAATAATAATAATAATAAAGCAATAATGAATTTTAAATGTGTCAAATAACCCAACAATGTTGCTAACGCAGAAATGCGCTCATCGCAACCAGATCTAAATCGGACGAAACAAAATTTATCGCAAAGAAAAAGAAATTAAGCAAAAAATAGTATTATTACTCACACAAAAATGCGATCATCGCAACCAGATCGAACTAACACAAATGTCACGCGTCATGCACACAAATGTGCAAACATCGTATCGACATAATTCGATCAAAAATTAATCTTATATATATAAACTCTAACAATTTAAAAATTATATGTATATAAACGTAACAGTAATAGATAAAGAAAAAGAAATAACGATAATAGATGAAGAAAAAGAAATAACGGTAAAAGATGAAGAAAAAGAAATAACGGTAAAAGATGAAGAAAAAGAAACAACAGTAATAGATGAAGGAAAAGAAAGAACGGTAAACGATGAAGAAAAAGAAACAATAGTAATGGATGAAGAAGAAAACTAAATAACGGCAAACGGCACTCACTCCTCTTAGGTTTTTTTCATTCTCCCCTTTTTCCAACAAGGCAACACATGTATATATAGGGAACAAATTAGGGTTAACACCAAATTGTCAATAATGTCCCTAAAGCCCATTTTAAAGCCCAAACTAAATAATTAGTTAAGAAAAAATAAAATTTAAATAATTTAAAATAATTAAAATAAACTTAAAATAAAAACTAATAATGCTATTGATTCCTAAAATCAAAAATATTATAAAAAGAACAAAATTTTTTTCAATATTTTTTATTTTATGATTTTTTGGATATTTTTATGAATAATTTAGAAAAAAGTGAAAAAAATAATATTTTAAAAAATGATTTAATTAAAATACGAAAATAATAATTAAATAATAATAAAAAACTATTTTTGTTATTTTTTTAATGAAAGATAGAAAAATTTAGAGTAAAAATAATAAAAAACAAAAAAAGTGACAAAGGTGAGATTTGAACTCTCAACCTCTCACACTCATAACTCCTTACACATGTCCTCCTGCCAATTGTGCCATTTTTACTTTTTAGAAAAAAAATGCATGCCATATGATATTTACCTGCAAAAAGTCAAACGACTACACAAATTTGTTAGTAATTGATTAAATGCAATAAAAATGCAATGAAATGCGACGACAAATCTTAGGGCAAAATTTGGGGTATTACAGAGCGTAAGTGATTCACCCGTACTCCTTTGTGGAGAATGGTGGGGTTGAATCATGTCTCGGATGGAGCGTAAGTGATTCACCCGTACTCCTTTGTGGAGAATGGTGGGTTCGATTGAATGAACCAATGAGTCGGTACCGCATGCATGGTGTTGAGTTGCATATTTGCATTATAATATGTTATATTGTAATTTGAACAGTAGGTTCGTCATATGGAGTTGTTGGGGGTGAATATTGGTGTGTTGGTGTGTTTTACTACCTTATTTACATGTATTACATTACCATTATATTCTGATCATTATTTCTCACCCCTTTGTTGTTGTTGTGGTCTGTGCTTCTTCGGAAGTACAGATAATCCAGGTGTTTAGCCAGCTTGGATATTGGTGTGACCGTCGAGTCTAGGATGCTCTGATACATAACACGGGATATGAGTGTTGTAATTGTTTTATGTCAAACTTATTGTAATCCTGTGACGTATCATGAATTTGATGTATTTTATTTTATTAAACAAATTCCGCTGTATTATTTTGAAAAGAATGAATAAAGTATTTTTATAAAATTTGGAGATGTGATATCCCACTTTTTGGTGAAAACTCTGATTATTATTATTATTATATTTATGTTTTATTCAATACGGGGAAGTGGGGTGTTACACTCATCACATAATTGTATACACATCAAGCATTCGCAAGTTCATTAGACAATACACATACATTCATCATTGTATTCACATGTATTTCTATTTATCACAATTAATACGCATCGCGCATCAACTAGGATTCACGCCCGTAGGCTACCCACAACACACATCATCACAATAGATCATATCTATATCATATCATAGAGGCATTCCCCTATGAGAAGCAACCAAACCATCTCCACATGAACAACATAGCAAAAGAAAAATGTTGTCACATTCGCCTGGCGAACCCTCGCAGCGAACCTTCGCCTGGACTTCGCCTGGCGAACTCTCTCAGCGAACACTCGCTAGGCTTCGCCTGGCGAGACTTCCCAGAAAGCCCAAGTCAGTAGCTACTGACTTCATTCGCCACCATTCGCCAGCACCTTCGCTGGGCGAACCTTCGCTTGGCGAACTCGCCAGCGAAGTCCACTGGGACTTAATCATAATTACTCGCCAGCATTCGCTAGGCTTCGCCTGGCGAAGCTTCGCCTTCGCTCGCCTGGCGAGAGCCAGCGAACCTGCGCAGAACAGAACCCTATTCTGCCTCTCCTTCATCAATCCATCATCAACCAAACCTCAAACATCCAAATCAGTACAAATAACATCAATACATGTTACCCGACTATTCTACGGCATTATTGCTCAGTTCCAACCGATTAAATCATCAATCTACCGATTAATCCAACATTTGCCCTAATTGGAAAGTGATGAAAAATATCCACAAACCCAAACCCAACATACATAATAGCATACAATGATTAAATAGCAATGTTTCTCACTCTTACCTCGATTAATCGGAGCCTTGATGTTGGTTCTTGATGATTTCCACTTTTCCTCTTCTTCTCCTCTCTTTCTCTTCTTTCTTCTTTCTTTCCTCTTTCTCTCCAAATGTTTTCTCTAATTTCCTTTCTCTTCTTTCTCATTTATATACCCCTTTTATTTTCTTTCCTTCCAATTTCCTTTCAATTCTCTATTAATTCCAATTAATAAAAATTAATTTCCAACATTAATAAAAATCCCACTAAATCAATTAATTACTATAATTAATCATTTAATGAAATTTGGGTTGTTACAACCCTCCCCCACATAGAAATTTTCGTCCTCGAAAATGCTACCTGATTCAAACAGTTCTGGATACGACTCTCGCATTCCAATTCTTCCAAATCCAATTCTCCCATAACTACTTCCACCAAAGGAATCTCTATACTTCGAAGTTGTTTCTTATCAACATATAGAACTAGCCACGCCTCCGAAGTCAAATTCTCTCTCACTTGTACACCATCCACCTGAATCAATGTACCTCTTCAACTCAGACATATGAACACCTCATGCAATCCTCTCAAGCGACAGCGGTAAAACAGTCTAACATGTTATCCGCCTCACGCTTCCGCTGCGCTACTCTGATACAGATAAACAAAACACAGGGTGCTCACGAGACTTCAAGCTCGACCAACACCAATTACTACCATAACTCTCAAAACACGGCCTTACTTGGATTCTTTGATCGTTTCCATCGTCCCTTGCACGGTCTTTGATCCGAGTACAACACTCCCGTTGGACATGCAACAACACAAAGGAGTCATACCCTCTTACCCAACGAACTTCATACGATGTTGTTTCCGATACGAAATGGCAACAGTTATTGTAGGCAACTCCATCAACGACAATTAACTACCCTTAGATCCATCTTGGTCCAACACACAAGCTCTCAACGAGTCCTCTTCATACTGGATAGTTTTCTTCGTTTGTCCCTGCCATTCACAGACGCTAGTCAGAGTTCATCTTCAACATGGCACCCAACCGCTTTCGCAATCTTTCCCATAATCTTAACGAAAAACTTGAGTTCCCATCTAACAGAATGATTCATCTTCACTGGTAGGCAACAAGTTACTCTTGTTAATCCATTCTTAACTGTCCAAATCGGATCATACTTCCTCAAATTCATCAGAAAACCCGGCACAAAGCCCATGGGAATACTATCCCATCCCACTCGAAATACTCAACAGTTGTATCAGATCCAACCATCTCTAATGTCCACACTTCAATTCCCAGCAGGTCTAGTCAACATATACAAACTCAATCAATTCCTTCTCCATCTATGGCTATCCAAAACAATTTCCCAAATTCGGTCGCATCTTCCTAGTACCTGCACGGATACTCCATCTTTCTCGATGTACTTCTCCCTGAGTACTCTTATCCAACTCACACTATTCAGAATACACACTTCATCACGACATCTCACAATACCATTTCCCTTAATCCGAAAATAAGCCCTCTGACTTTTATCCATTAAATTCAATTAATCTATCAACTCAACTCAGAATTCCGATTTCCTCGAACCTCATCAGAATACCAAAAGTCAATCTCAACATCCAAGGCTCAACTCCATAAGAAGTCTCTTCACAGGCCGAACTCATATCTAAATTTGCTTAATCAGTTCTAACCTCCTTACCATCTTCATTAGTGTATACCAAAATTCCCGATTCGATATCTTAGCTACCACTTGGTCTCATCCGAATGGTAATTTAACCAAAACCATACTCCTTCAGGAGTTCCAGTTACTTCTCTGTCTCATATTTGACTCTCTCTCAAATAAAACAAATAAAACAAATACCTTAAGGTCAGTAACCATCTCAAATCTCAACTAAACAATTGAGGCTTCCAAACTCCGGTACAAACACACAACAGCAACCCACTCCAAATTACTTGTCAGATAATCCCTCTCTCTGTACTTTATATTGCCCTCAAGCATAACCAAAACTCATTAATGTTGTACTTAACACATCTCTTAATCATATCAACAAAGTATCTTAAAACACAACGACAATCCAGTCGGACTTGGCAAAACCAATACACGAACTGTTGACAGCTTTCTCAAAACTCTTTGAACTTTCTTCACAGTAGTACATCACTGCCTCTTCCCCAATACTAATAACTCAAGTTCCCGATGCTCAACATGAACCCCTATACTCTCCGAACATATCCAAACACCATCGGTTACATAACCATTGACTCTCTCAATCAAGTGTGGAAAATCATTATATCAAACGGACACTCAGCTGTGAACTTATGGTGATAACACAAACCGCACTCTCCGCGCTTACCATAACATCCAAACATTTTTCGCCAATAAATACTTAATTCCATGTCACTACTTTCCCATCACATAGAGCACTATAATATCTTCCAACGCTTCTAATCTTGCGTCATTCCGAATTACGGTTTTCCGTTACGACAAAATCACGGAAACAACCCTTCCACACTTAAAGGTCATCCAATACCTCTCCAACTCTTGAAATGCTTAAAGGTCCAATTATACCAACCATGTATTCCACATCTCATTTCCTTTAGTAATCACTAGAAGTCATTATCCACCCTTATACTCAACTCCACAATCTGTTGCCGTAGCACACACACCAGACATAATTCTCAACACTACTCAATCAATTTAATTCTTCGACTGTCCAAACAGATATAATTAGTCGGCAAAACCGCCATCTTTCCACTTTCATTAGCACCCCGAATTCCCATCAAAATTAACCATCTCCTCACTGTCTCGTGCCGACTCATCAACACACTTCTTAAGCACCTGGCTTAGCTCCAAACAATTCTCTGCTCACGCCACCTAAGCTTGCAAGACACGTCCATCCCATCCAACAGAACTCCAACTACTATCAACAAGAGATTAAGGGTGATCAGTTCCTCAATTTGTCAATAGGTAGCTGAAAATCATGATGGAGTATAGACTATCTTTACCAAACCACAAGAGTGTTAACCACCCACTGAGCTACAACTTCTACACCTGCAGCATCTTGGAGAAGCACAACTTCTCCCCCACCTAGATCATTCCCACTTCTCCAGACAAGGTTAAGCAACAACATGTATCGACAGTGTTTTCACACACATGTCGCATACAAGGGAACAAATAACATTAGACAACTTGGTCGGACGGACCGACCTGCTCTGATACCACTAATGTAACACCCTTCTAAACCCCGCAAATAATATATGCATAATCAGAGTAAAAGTTAACATGCATCCATAAAAGGGCATCACACAAAACTTAAACCACATTAAAACAATCTGTCATGCTCATAAACACCTTTCCATTTAGCAGCGGATTCATTAATGAAAATCCTTTAAAAGAAACATTTACTTTCATCATATAAAATCAACATCTCTAGGCACTAAGGCCAACATCTCATTATCTCAATTACTCCAAATATGAAAACATAACTTAGGTTACATAATGTAATCCTAAAACATAAGCAATCGATCCCCGTGTTACACGACCAGAGCATGACTCGACCCATAAATAATTACTAAACCGCTACACACGTAGCAACCTCGAACTACAAGCAGAACTTCATAAAGGCCTCCAGCAACCTAATCTGCAATGCCTCATAGAGCATTATAAAACAGCAGAAAGGTGAGAAATATTACCATAATAATCAAAGCATAAAATCATGTATACATAGGTATCATATAATTAACTCCCTATTTCTCACCACAATTCAACTCATAGTCATTTACATCGTCACTTATATATATATATATATATATATATATATATATATATACAACATGAATATTCACCAAGCATTTTACATCATGCATACATCCACAATTCCACAATCTTAACATTCACACGTAAGCATCTCTTCATGCACGCTTCATAAGTATTCAACAAACATCTCATTCACATGCATACTTCACAATTTCACAATCTCATCATTCACACATAAGCATCTCTTCATGCATATGTCATATATTAATGTGACTCAACAACTCAATGCAACTCATGCAATGCGGTACCGACTCTCGTTATCTTTTTTCGGTTTTTACATTAAACCGGGTCCACTCTTCTAGATCGATAACCCGTTATCTTTTTTCGGTTTTTACATTAAACCGGGTCCACTCTTCTAGACCGATAACCACAAAGGCCCGTCCTCTAAGCCTTCAAACCCACTCTTCTAGGTTTGGGACAAGCCACTAGTTTCCACGAAACTAACAGACATTGCCTCTTGACTAAATGATGCATGTACAATCAACCACAACAAATGCACTTAAGACCGACATCTTAATCTCATGCATTCAAATAATTCATCTCTTCAAGAATTACATTATGATTGCACATACAACATATTCACATAACATTCATCGATGTATTCATAATTCAACACTATCACCACATTATCACTCACAATGCACACATATCCACGATATGTTCTCATGCATTCTTCACAGTTATCAAACAATGCACACATATCCACGATATGTTCTCATGCATTATTCACATTTAATCACATACATACAATATGCATTTACAACATCTATCAAGCAATGCACACATATCCACAATATGTTCTCATGCATTCTATTCATACCACCATATACCAACAATATACATTCACAATTCAATATCATCACCGCATTATCAACAATGCACACATATCCACAATATGTTCTCATGCATTCTCAAGTAATTCATCATACAAGAATTACATCATGCTTACACGCATAACACATTTACCACGCAATGTACATATATTCACGATATATTCTCACGCATTTTTCATACATAATCGCATCCAATCAATACAAACATCATATTTATCAAACGATGCACGCATATCCATCAATATGCTCTCATGCATTCTTCATGTATCTTAACATACAACCGCACATAAACAATATACATCCACAATACATTTTTGTATTATGTTTGTTATTCATCTCATGCCATCTCATACAAGGTATACACATCACAATACCAATCATACAATTATAAGTTATGCACACATATCCACCATGTTCTCATGCATACTCATCACATAATTGTATACACATCAAGCATTCGCAAGTTCATTAGACAATACACATACATTCATCATTGTATTCACATGTATTTCTATTTATCACAATTAATATGCATCGCGCATCAACTAGGATTCACGCCCGTAGGCTATCCACAGCACACATCATCACAATAGATCATATCTATATCATATCATAGAGGCATTCCCCTATGAGAAGCAACCAAACCATCTCCACATGAACAACACAGCAAAAGAAAAATGCTGTCACATTCCCCTGGCGAACCCTCGCAGCGAACCTTCGCCTGGACTTTTCCCGGCGAACTCTCTCAGCGAACACTCGCTAGGCTTCGCCTGGCGAGACTTCCCAGCGAGCCCAAGTCAGTAGCTACTGACTTCATTCGCCACCATTCGCCAGCACCTTCGCTGGGCGAACTTCGCTATCCAACTTCGCTTGGCGAACTCGCCAGCGAAGTCCACTGGGACTTAATCATAATTACACGCCAGCATTCGCTAGGCTTCGCCTGGCGAAGCTTCGCCTTCGCTCTCCTGGCGAGAGCCAGCGAACCTGCGCAGAACAGAACCCTATTCTGCCTCTCCTTCATCAATCCATCATCAACCAAACCTCAAACATCCAAATCAGTACAAATAACATCAATACATGTTACCCGACTATTCTACGGCATTATTGCTCAGTTCCAACCGATTAAATCATCAATCTACCGATTAATCCAACATTTTCCCTAATTGGAAAGTGATGAAAAACATCCACAAACCCAAACCCAACATACATAATAGCATACAATGATTAAATAACAATGTTTCTCACCCTTACCTCGATTAATCGGAGCCTTGATGTTGGTTCTTGATGATTTCCACTTTTCCTCTTCTTCTCCTCTCTTTCTCTTCTTTCTTCTTTCTTTCCTCTTTCTCTCCAAATGTTTTCTCTAATTTCCTTTCTCTTCTTTCTCATTTATATATCCCTTTTATTTTCTTTCCTTCCAATTTCCTTTCAATTCTCTATTAATTCCAATTAATAAAAATTAATTTCCAACATTAATAAAAATCCCACTAAATCAATTAATTACTATAATTAATTATTTAATGAAATTTGGGTTGTTACAGTCAAAGCCTAAAGCCTATATTGATTCAATTTATTGAAGATAAGGTTGACCAAATATTCTAAGGGATCATGAGAAAGAACAATTATATATGCCAGCCAAATCTTGAGTTACTATCTTAATCACGATTCACCAGGGAGTGTCACAACTTTAAACTAAGCAATCAAAGTGCTTGAGAAACTATCAAATAATCAATCACAATCCTCGAATAAAAATCCAAATATAAAGGCCCCATATATTAATTAGAAGTTAATCACTAATAAACTTCAAAAAGATGACATCCTAATCTCCTATTAAAACACCTAATTAGTAAGAACAAACTATTCAACAACGGACTAAAATTCTAATTAAAACACATATAATTTTAAAATTAGAATCTAATAAAAGACTAATTAAATATAGTAATAATTAAAAGTTGAGAAAAAATAATATAGTGTAAGATAAACAAATAAGGGTGTGTTAGAAAAGAAAGAAAAAGAAACATGGACCATGGGGCTAGGTCCACACTGACCCACATCAACAACAACAACAACGGTTCATGTCGGGGAAAAAAAGGAAATGGACAAAAGACATTGTCCAATACTCTCTCCCTCTCTCACGCGGTTTGTCTCAATCGGACAAACCCCAAAATTAATCACCAAACAAAGACTTTCATAATATCCACACAATACCAATCAAATTGGAGCGAATAACACAAGTTAAAGATGAATTCGAGTCATTCACAAAGAAGAAACAACAACTGAGCAACACACGAAGGTGAAGGGAACTTACCTGTCAGAGTTCATCCAACGCGTCTTCGGCGGTAATGCGAATAAGATGAAACCTGGGATTTATATAGGTATGACTCAAATACCCTTCCTCTTTATGCAACAATTTCTTTTGTGAGCGTGTGGTAGTTGTTGTTGTTGTCTCTACTTTTGCAATGTATGCACTCACCCTTTGTAATCCGTGAAAAAATTATGCGTGGGAGTGATTCTCTTGTCCTCTTTGTTTTTTCTAATGCATATATATAGGACTAGAAAATAGACAAGAATAATAATAATAATTAACACAATGTTTTTTTGTTTTTTATGATAAGACAAAAATTAAAAGAATTAAAAATCATGTTTTTCTGTTTTTTATGATAAGACAAGAATAAAAATAAATTAAAAATCATGTTTTTGTGTTTTTTATTATAAGACAAGAATAAAAAGAATTAAAAATTATGTTTTTGTGTTTTTTATTATAAGACAAGAATAAAAAGAATTAAAAATTATATTTTTGTGTTTTTTATAATAAGACAAGAATAAAAAGAATTAAAAATCATGTTTTTGTGTTTTTTTATAAATAAGAAAATATTAATAAACAAATTAAAAATAAAATTAATTAATAAAAATAACAATTTAAATTAAAAATCTAATTATCTCTAAATAAATTAAATGATTATTTAACTAAAAATAAATAAAAATGATTTTAAAACAAAATAAAAAGTCGGACAGAAAAGTGCTCGAAAATATAAAATGAACACACCAAAATAATCAGCGTGAAATAAACATATTGGAAAAATACAATGTTTGGTCAGATTTTGTAATAAATTTAGACCGGTTTGTCTGTAAATCCAACAAATTTATTCTGATTGACATTTCAGACACTATGCAAGATGAAATGCATGTTATGCTATTGATCACACTAAAATTCACCGTATTTCTGACTCCGATTTCGCATGCATTCTTAGCTTTTATTGTTGTTTTGCTTTGTTATTGCTTTGTTTTCTTATGTTTTCAGGTTTTTATAATAATCGGAGCTTGAATCGGGAAAAGGAGCGAAAAAGGAGTGAAAACGGACGAAAACCTAGAAATTCAGCATTTTGCACTTGCGGCACCCACCGTGGCGGGCGCCATGGGGTTAGCCATGACGTGGCCACGTCTCAAGACCACTCCTCAACCTCCAAGACCCACGATCCCCACTCCATCATCCCCTGTAGGGACCATGGCGGGCGCCATGACCTTGTGGCGGGCGCCACAAGGCAAAATTTCTCCCGGTCATTTCATGCTTTCAGTTTTTCCTATAAATAGGACCTTAGATTTTCGTTTTTCTTCATCCAGAATTAGAATTCTCTAGGCATATATCAGTTATAAAGCAGTTGCCATTCCACATCGGGGTGCCTCTGCAATCGAGTGATCGAGTCTGTAATCTGTCTGTGGTTCGAGTTTTGGAGCACTCTGGAGGAAGTTAATCCTGCCGCCATTTTAATTCCAGTTCGTATTTTATTTTTCCGCATTGCTTTACTTTTATTTATTTTCTCGCACTTTACTTTGTTTACTTCCCGCACTCGCACATTTACTTTGTTTATTTCCCGTACTCGCACATTTACTTTGTTTACTTCCCGCACTCGCACATTTACTTTGTTTACTTCCCGCACTCGCACATTTACTTTGTTTACTTCCCGCACTCGCTTTAAATTACTCATATGAAAAACTATAAAAAGAATATTTACTTTATCATGTCTAACTAATCCCATAAAGGTTAGAATGTAAGGATCGTAATTAAACCAGTAATCAGTATAATTGTTCGTGGAAACACCTAAGGGCTATTTTATCTTTCAATTCAAGTAATTGTTTTTAACTATTTCAAAAACAGCCAAAAGCGCTTTGTATAGTTCATTAGGAGTTTTTAGATTAAAAAGAAAAGAGATTTTAAAACGATTTTCGGACGCGTTATGAGATTTAGAGTCTGGTTCATAAGAGCCTCTTTTTGCTAAGAAGTCCAGGTTAAAATACTTTTCAACTTTGTTAAGAAACTATATTTCTTAAAAATAGGTTTACTACTCTAACGCAGTACGCACCTTTTTATCCGTGACAATAGGAGGGGTTGATTAGAGAGTACAACTCGGTTCTGAATACGCGAAAGCGACAGTTCCTGTTAAATTAGTTCTTTTCAAAGGAGAAAACATTGCCCATAAGTAGTTCCATTAACAAGTACTGGATTATCATTGATTACGTGAATTACATTCGAGCCTGTCTTTTATTTATTATTTAAAATTATAATTTTATTTACCATTGCACCCTTACTAAAACCCTTAAAAATAGTTGCCTTAGATAAACACCATAACAACAGGTACGATAGATTGACACTTGGTCTCTGTGGATTCGATAATCTTTTATATTACTTTGACGTGATTCGTACACTTGCGAAAAACACGCATCAAGTTTTTGGCGCCGTTGCCGGGGACCAATATCGTCAAATTTCATTACCCTGTAGTTATACCGTTTAGACTAAGGTTGTTACCCACCGGTCAATGCGAAAGACTCGCAGTGCCGGAAGTTTAGTAGACCCTCTAGCTGAACCTGAACGTTACGCTCGCGCACGTTTATTTTTCCATAGGAATAGGAGAGCTATGGCCGAAGATCAAAATCGAAGACCTCTTAAGGACTTCGCCCAACCATCAAACGAGGAACCTAGTTCCAGTATAGTAAACCCCGCTATCCCAGCCAATAATTTTGAACTTAAGCCATCCCTGCTGCAATTAGTGCAACAGAGACAATTCGCAGGTCTCGCTACTGATAACCCGAACCAACATTTAAAAAACTTTCTTCAATTAGCAGACACCTTTAAAACCAATGGAGCTTCTCCTGAGGCAATACGCTTAAGATTATTTCCCTTTTCCCTCAGAGATAAAGCTCTATCATGGTTAGATTCCCTTCCACCCAATTCAATAACAACTTGGGATGACCTTAGAAAAGTTTTCCTTGCCAGATATTTTCCCCCAAGTAAGACCGCTCTTCTTCGAAACCTAATAACTAGATTTACCCAACACCAAGGAGAGTCGTTGTTCGAAGCCTGGGAGAGATATAAAGAACTATTAAGAGCATGCCCACACCATGGCCTAGAGAATTGGCTAATCATCCAAACCTTCTATAATAGACTTCTTTATAACACTAAAATGACCATCGACGCTGCCGCTGGTGGCGCACTGATGAACAAACCTTACCCTGAAGCTAGTGCCCTTATCGAGGATATGGCCCAAAACCATCAATCATGGGGAGTAGAACGAGCGACAGTGGAAAAGAAGGAAGCCCAAGGAGGAATACATGAGCTAAGCTCTATAGACATGATGCAGGCTAAAATGGACGCGTTGGCCCTTAGAGTCGAACATATGTGTACAACTCCGAATACTGTTGCCGCAGTTTCGCCGAATTGTGAGATATGTGGAACGCAAGGACACCAATCCGCCGAATGCAATCTGTTGAATGAAACCAACACTGAGCAAGTGAACTATACCCAAGGGAACCCATTTTCAAACACATATAACCCTGGATGGAGGAATCACCCAAACTTCTCCTACAAAAATAATAACCCTATCCAAAATACCGCACCTCCGAGACAACAAGGTTACCAAGCCCCTAGAACAAATCAACCTATGCAACCTGTACCACTTAACCCGAGCTTTGAGGAAGTTGTAAAAGATTTTATCGTTGCTCAAAAACAACAAAACAAAGAGTTCATGAACCATAACGTCCATGTTAACGAACTAATTACCAAGTTAGGAACCAAGGTTGATCAAATTATTACTCATAATAAGATGCTTGAAACCCAGATCTCTCAGGTAGCGTTAAACCAAGCCCCACAGACTACACCTGGAGGATAGTTCCCTGGACAACCTCAACAAAACCCGAAAGGACAAGCTAATGCCATTACTCTACGAAGTGGAACCGCTTATAAGGAACCTTTAAACCCTAGATTAAGTGAGCCCGAAACTTCTGAGAGGAATGAGGAAAAGGAACCAGAGAAGCTTGAAACCCCGGAAAGTCAAGAAAAAGGAGAAGAACCTAAAAATAAAACCTATGTACCGCCACCGCCATACAAACCACCAATACCTTACCCTCAAAGATTAAAGAAAACCCAAATCGATAATCAATATCAAAAATTCGTTAAGGTTATAGAAAAACTTCACGTAGAAATCCCCTTTACAGAAGCCATCACCCAAATACCTTCTTATGCTAAGTTTCTCAAAGACATACTTACAAATAAACGTAGACTCGAAGATCCAAAACCCGTGGAATGTAATTCTATTTCCGAAAATAGGTTAGCAAAGAAAGATAAAGATCCCGGAAATTTTTCCATTCCTTGTGTTTTGGGGAATCATGTCATCGAAAAAGCTTTTCTAGACTTAGGAGCTAGTGTGAGCTTAATGCCTTTAGCAGTTTGTGAGAGATTAAACTTAGGAGAATTACAACCTACTAAGATGTCACTTCAATTAGCCGATAGATCCGTTAAATACCCTATAGGCATACTTGAAGACGTCCCTGTTAGGATAGGTCAGCTGTTTATACCTACTGATTTTGTTGTCATGGACATTAAAGAAGATGACGACATACCAATCCTCCTAGGTAGACCGTTCTTATCGACTGCTGGGGCCGTAATAGATGTTAAAAAGGGAAAACTAACTTTTGAGGTAGGTGGCCAGAAGATAGAATTTATATTGTCAAAATTTCTTATGGCACCTGTGATAGGAGATTCTTGTTATGCCTTAGATATCATCGAAGAATGTATTAGGGAATTAGAACAAGAAGAAGAAACTGAATCTATAAAATTGCCATCAACCCTTATTTTGGAAGATGACAATTATAAAACACCCTACATTGATGATAACCTTCACGAATGTTTATCTCTTACCCCAGATCTTATGCCTTGCCCTATAAAACCGACCGTAAAACTTAAGGAACTGCCTAAAAACCTGAGATATGAATTTCTTGATGAAGATATGAACCGTCCAGTTATAGTCAGTGCTACCTTAAACCAAGAAGAAACCGATCAATTATTAGAAGTTTTACGTAGGTACCCCTCAGCCTTAGGATATAAGATCTCTGATCTAAAAGGAATAAGCCCATCCGTATGCATGCATCGGATTTTGCTTGAAGAAGATTCAAAACCTTCTAGAGAACACCAACGTAGAATAAATCCTATAATGAGTACTGTAGTTAAGACTGAAGTTCTTAAGTTACTAGAGGCAGGTATAATATATCAGATCTCGGACAGTAAATGGGTGAGTCCTGTGCATGTAGTACCTAAAAAGGGAGGCATCACAGTCGTGCAAAACGAGAAGGGCGAACCTGTAGCAAAAAGAACTGATGGAGGTTGGCGTATGTGCATAGATTATAGAAAATTAAATAAAGCAACTAGGAAGGACCATTTCCCATTACCATTCATAGACCAAATGTTGGAGCGCCTAGCCAGACACTCTTACTTTTGTTATTTAGATGGATATTCAGGATTCTTCCAAATACCTATTCACCCCGAAGATCAAGAAAAAACTACCTTTACATGCCCAGTTGGAACCTTTGCCTATAGAAGAATGCCTTTTGGACTTTGTAATGCTCCTGCAACTTTCCAACGCTGCATGATGTCTATCTTTGCTGATTATTTGGATGGAATCATAGAAGTATTTATGGACGATTTCTCAGTTTGTGGGTCAGATTTCAAAAATTGTCTTGTCAACCTTGAGAAAATCCTGGAGAGATGTGTGGAGGTAAACCTTGTGCTAAATTGGGAAAAATGTCATTTCATGGTCACCGAAGGGATTGTTTTAGGACATATAGTTTCCGAAAAAGGTATAGAGGTAGATAAAGCAAAAATAGAGGTCATAGAGAATCTAAAACCGCCGAAGACTATCAGGGAGATAAGAAGTTTTCTTGGACATGCCGGATTTTACCGACGTTTTATCAAGGATTTCTCCAAAATAACAAAGCCCTTAACTGGTCTTTTAATGAAAGATGCTGAGTTCATCTTCGATGAAAAATGTACTGAAGCATTTAATCTTCTGAAGCAAGCTCTGATTTCAGCACCTATAATGAAACCCCCTGATTGGTCGGAACCGTTTGAGATAATGTGTGACGCCAGTGATTATGCTGTTGGAGCCGTTCTAGGTCAGAGAAAAGATAAGAAGTTACATGTGATTTATTATGCCAGTAGAACCCTAGACGCTGCACAGCTCAACTACGCAACAACCGAAAAAGAGCTCCTAGCTGTAGTTTTTGCAATAGACAAATTTAGATCTTATCTAGTAGGAGCCAAGATTATAGTTTACACCGACCATGCTGCCATTCGTTACTTACTAAGCAAAAAGGATGCCAAGCCTAGGTTACTTCGATGGATTCTATTATTACAAGAGTTTGATTTGGATATCCGTGACAAGAAAGGCACTGATAATGTGGTAGCTGATCACCTATCTAGGCTAGAATACCTGAAACCTGATCCAGTACCCATAAATGACGATTTTGCCTACGATAGACTGATAGCCCAACTAGAAACCATTGAAGATGATAACCCAGACCCTCATGAGCAATTTCATAAATCCTTAGCTATAAGCAATGTACCTTGGTATGCAGATTTTGTTAATTACCTAGCCGCTGACATCATACCCCCTGATCTAAACTACCACCAGAAGAAGAAGTTCTATAGTGATGTGAGAAACTTCTATTGGGACGATCCATTTCTTTTCAAGAGAGGTAAAGATGGCATTTTCCGCCGTTGTGTTCCATAAGAAGAGGTAAATAATATAATTGAGCATTGTCACTCTGCACCCTATGGTGGACATGCAAGCACATCTAAGACCTACGCCAAGATTCTTCAAGCTGGCCTATTCTGGCCTACTATGTGGCGTGATGTCCATGCTTTCATTGTCAAGTGTGACAGATGCCAACGCACAGGAAATATTTCAAGACGTAATGAAATGCCGTTAAGAAATATCCAAGAAGTAGAACTCTTCGACGTATGGGGTATGGACTTTATGGGACCGTTCCCACCATCTTTTGGAAATCAGTACATATTAGTAGCTGTTGACTACGTGTCTAAATGGATTGAAGCTATCGCCGCACCCACAAACGACACCAGAGTAGTCATCAAATTATTCAAGAATTATATATTTCCCAGGTTTGGAACACCCCGTTTAGTCATAAGTGATGGAGGATCACACTTCATATCGAGAATATTTGATAAACTTTTAAGCAAGTATGGAGTTAAGCATAGAGTAGCAACACCATACCACCCACAGACCAATGGACAAGTGGAAGTATCTAATAGGGAGATAAAACAAATCCTCGAGAAGACTGTCTCTATATCTAGAAAAGATTGGTCGCAGAAACTTCAAGAAGCATTATGGGCCTATAGAACCGCTTTCAAAACTCCTATAGGAACAACCCCTTATCAACTGGTCTATGGAAAATCATGTCACTTACCATTTGAGTTGGAGCATAAGGCCTATTGGGCCATCAAAACTTTGAATTTGGATTACTTGACAGCTGGTGAGAAACGTATCCTTGATATCCACAAATTAGAAGAGCTCAGACAATCTGCCTACGAAAATGCCATCATATACAAAGAAAGAACAAAAGCTTGGCATGACAAAAGAATCATAAGAAGAGACTTCAAAATAGGCGATCCTGTTCTCCTGTTCGATTCTAGGTTACGACTATTTCCAGGTAAACTCCGTTCGAGATGGACTGGCCCTTTCGAAGTATCTAAGATCCTGAGATCCGGTGCTATTGAAATCAAGAACCAAACATGTAAACCGTTCATAGTCAATGGACAGAGGTTGAAGCCCTACGAAGGAGGTGACATTCCAACAACATACACCTGTCATACTCTGAGTGATCCACCATATCCTTCCAATGATGTTTAAATATCGGTCGTCGAGCTAATGACGTTAAACAAGCGCTGCATGGGAGGCAACCCATGGTTTTTCTTATTTTTGTACTTTTTATTTTTATTTTTACTTTATTTTAATTTGTTTATTTTATTATTATGTCAGGACTCACGATTGAATGTTTTATGTGCTTTCAGGACTTGTTTGCTAACCTTGTACAGAATGCAGAACCCTGATGACATGCACGTGGCCTTTAGAGATGATGCACAGAGAGAGCGTTACTATGTTCACATGAGACGCCCTATGGCTCCTACCAGGTACCCTGACCATGACTGCATGGATGCCTTGGGGATAGAGCCAAGCGTCAGATTTTTATGCCATCAACTCCAGTGGGACCAGTTTGACGACAGGAACAACACTTATAGGAACTTGACTCTTGAGTTCCTCAGCTCGTTTCATCATGACCCTTGGGCTGGACCCGATGGACTCGCTGTTTTCAGGTTGTTCGGGATTGACTACTCATTCTCTCACAAAGAGTTTGGTGATTTACTAGGTTTCCAGACTACTCCTGATGCTATTCCAGAGACTCCGATGGGGTATTTTATGAGCAGGGAAGTGGAAAAGTTTTGGACTAAAATATCAGGCGGAGGGAGCCAAGATCCTTCTACCCAGTTTTCTCAGGTAATCCACAACCCTGCATTGAGGTACTTCCAGATGATTCTAGCACATTCTTTCCTAGGTTTTCCAGATACAGAGACACTGCTAAGTGAAGAGGAGATTTTCCTACTGTTTTGTGCGACTCAGTCTCGCCCTGTTGCTTGTGGCAACTTTCTACTGAAGGGCCTCGCTAGTGTTGCCAGATCATCAGTAGGAATCATCCATGTCGGTGGGATTGTTACACAGATTGCTACTGCATTGGGTTTGTCTCGCAAGCTATTGCACCTCAGGACCTTCTGCTGCTACACCACCCTGGATATTGATTTTTGTCTTGATAGAGGACTGATGAGGAGGGCTTCTTTTGAGCCCAACATGTTTAGATTGTTGATCGACGGTGAAGCGATACACTACTTTACATTACCAGATCCGCTGATGACCAGTGTCCATGATCCTGCCAATTGGAGTTATGCTCTAGAGGGTTATGGAGAGACTGTCGAAGAGCCGAAATCGCCTCCCGCCGCTGAGTACACTCCTACACCTCTTACTCCCCGAATCACTGTTATGTCTAACAATATGTCTCTGCAGCCACCTGACCTACAAACACAGATTTATGAGCTCTGCAAGGAGACTGCCCTGCTCAAGCAGGAAGTGGCAGACTTAGAGTTACAGATGCAGGTTTCTGATCTCACTCATGCCTCAGAGACCGATGCTCTACATCAGGCGATCGACGAGCTTCGGAGGGAGATAGCTGAGATTCATGGATCAAGCCAGGATAAGAAACCTACCACATGACTCATTCCACCCTGACAGCACTACCCTAGTATTTAACTTCGTTTTATTTATCGCATTTCCAGACATATTTTACTTTATTGCAGCTTTTATATTTTCATGCACTTTGAATTCCTTATATATATACATATTATGCACTAATTTTTTATTTTTCTTTTTCTTTTTTGATTTTTAATTATTTTATTTTTGTCGTGCAAAGAAAAAAATATATAAGACAAAAATATGCAAGCCAATGCCTTGAAAAGAAGAAGAAAACGCTATTCAGACCCCCCGAAGACCAAGGTGCAAGGAAGGCCCCAAAGGAGGATCCAAAACCACAAGGCCCAGGAATTGGCCTTGTGGCGGGCGCCATAGGCCCTGTGGCGGGCGCCACACCGTATCAACAACCAAATACGGGATTCAATCCCCATTTCCACCATTTTCATCCCTTTCTTCACCAAAAACTCATTTTTCCAACCTTCCAAATCCTCCTTGAACCCCATTAAAGCTCCCCCATTTCCAAAATACCCTCCATCCATAAAACATATCCAACATCCATTTCCATTTTCATCCATCAAAAACCAAAAAAATCAAAACTTTATCATTCCTCTCATAAACCACTTTTCTACTATTTTCTCTACCTAAGGAGCTTTTCAACAATGGAGTTCAACGGATTTATTCTTCGTGATGGAAGACCGGGCGAAAGGCAACGGAAAATTATTCAGAGGCTTCAAAGTCGAGAAATCCTCTCGACTAGGTACGTCGACGATAACTGTCTGTATGCTTTGGGTATTTATCATAGTGTTTTTAATTTATTAGAATTTCTAGGCTTGCATAATATTTTCATTAATCAGGAACCTACCTATGAGAGGCTGACAACTGAGTTTTTGAGTTCTTTGATATACACTGTCAGTCCTGACACTGCTAGCACTGTCGGTACTGTTATTTTTAGACTGTTTGGAATTGAATATGAATTCAGTACCAATGAGCTAGCAGATTTGTTAGGAATCCCTCATAGGGAAGGTTCGATTTGTGAGGCACCTTTGGATGCTGAATGGTCGGCCGAGGTATTTACCTTCTGGCTAAGGCTTTCAAGTACTTCAATTAATTCTTTTGAAGGGATACTTGCGTCGACCATTCACAACCCGGCCATAAGAGTTTTTAGACTTCTTTTGGCATGTACTATTTTTGGCCGGGAAAGTCCAAACAAGGTTAATGCTCGTGAACTCCTATTTTTGCAAGGATGCCTCACTAGAACCCACATCAATCCGGTCCCGTTTATGCTTGCCCACATGACTTTATTTACTAATAAAACAGGACCGATTGTTTTTGGAGGGCTTGTTACGTCTATTGCTCGGGCTCTTGGCCTGAATGATGAGATAGCTACACTTGAACCACTACCTCCTCGCACAATTAATTTAAAATTTCTGAAAGACATGAAATTGTGCCGAACAAGGAGAGAAGGTGGTTATGAGTTGATGGTTCATGGGGTAGCTATCCCATCTGTTGCTTTACCATGCAGTAGACGTACTGATGTACGTGATGAAAGGAACTGGACCTATGATCTTAATGCTCCACGTGTTTTGGGTCCACTTCCTCCTAATATTCCCGATGGGGAGGCACATGACACTGATGATGAGTATGATCGGAGAGAGCAGTCTCCCATCCCTCACATGTCCCCCCATCGTCCTTCACAGTCACACACTGCACCATCTTCCTCTAACCCTGTTGCAGGTACTGCTCCTGGATTCTTTGTCACCGAGGAGATGTGGCGTGATATGACAGCCAGAGAAGAAAGGCGTGATGGCCTTCTCTCTACTATTTCACAGCAGCTGACGGACAATATGAGCTTCATGCAACAATCGCGATTGGTTTCGGATCGTGCTTATAGCAACGTTTGCCGTACCTTGAACGATATTTCATTAGAGCAGAATCGTCAGAGAGAGTTCAACAGCCGACACTACCAGCTTGTAGAGGCTACTCAGGGTTCCATCTTGGGTAACCTTCGAGAGGTCCGGAGTGCTCAGGCTGCTTTATCAGCACGACTCGACCGGAGGGACCAGCATCGTAGTAGATCCCGTCGTTCCAGACCATCACATCAGGACGGCGAAGGCACCAGTGCCCCTCCTCAGTAGTCTTTTTCCAGGTTACCCCCCTTATCTTATTTCGAAACATTGGGGACAATGTTCGATTTAAGTGTGGGAGGGGAATTTTATTGCTTTCTGTTATTTCCCTTTTTAGTTAATTTCCTTTCAGTTATTTCCCTTTTCAGTAATTTATTTTTCTTAGATAATGCATGAGTCTGACGAGTCACCAGTATAGTGTCTTTTTAGTTCATCTTCATTTTTTCCCATTTCCTTAGCCTTACCAGAAAATTTTTAAAAAGAAAACAATGTTGTTTCACATGTTTTTTGGGCTTTGAGACAGGTTTAGATTAGGATGTGGTGACTTAGGTCAACTTTTTGAAACATCAGAACCATTTTAGCACCATAGACCTCTTGAATATAGGAATCACTCCTAAACCCCACCACCATGGCCTTTACTATCATTCAAAAAATTGTCCTAAGTAGTTTATTTTAGCAGTCAGCTCCGGCCTAAGCATACTCTACGTAGGGGGCCGATGAATATAAGTGAATGATCCAGTGCTAATAAAAAAAAAAAAAAAGAAAAAAAAAAAAAAGAAAAAAAGGCAAACTCTGGTATAGGTGACCCTCACAAAGTCATTTAAACCGAAAAAAGAGAAGAAAAAACAATTTTTTTTGCCACAAAAAGAAAAAAATTGCAAGTCACCTATTGTTAGTTGGTTCAGAGGTATCTGGCACTGAACTTGGTAGGGCGGATTACGATCCGATCCCCCGCAGCTACATTTAGGCGAAATAAAAACAGGTTTACACATGCTTATGTGCCAGAAACCTTATGTTATGGATCAGAATCACTAACCGGTCACTCTACTATGAAGCATGTACGGATAACGGGCTTAATGTGATTGCGCCTGAATGAAAAGGACACAAAAAGATGAGAAGATAGGCCTAGGCATCGTGGGATGACATGGAGTGGTTAATATAGGATTGAAGTTTGTGTTTGTGTTACTATGGTACCCTTGGTTCACTTAGTTAGTATCTGTCACTGCATCCTGACTTGAACTTAGAATCCCTTTAGCCCAAAGACAAATGTTGACACCATATTTTCTTAATCTTTAATGTTTGCTTGAGGACAAGCAAAGGTTTAAGTGTGGGAGAATTTGATCACACTAAAATTCACCGTATTTCTGACTCCGATTTCGCATGCATTCTTAGCTTTTATTGTTGTTTTGCTTTGTTATTGCTTTGTTTTCTTATGTTTTCGGGTTTTTATAATAATCGGAGCTTGAATCGGGAAAAGGAGCGAAAAAGGAGTGAAAACGGACGAAAACCTAGAAATTCAGCATTTTGCACTTGCGGCACCCACCGTGGCGGGCGCCATGGGGTTAGCCATGACGTGGCCACGTCTCAAGACCACTCCTCAACCTCCAAGACCCACGATCCCCACTCCATCATCCCCTGTAGGGACCATGGCGGGCGCCACAAGGCAAAATTTCTTAACCTCCACTTTTTAGTGGAGGGGCGTCCCGGTCATTTCATGCTTTCAGTTTTTCCTATAAATAGGACCTTAGATTTTCGTTTTTCTTCATCCAGAATTAGAATTCTCTAGGCATATATCAGTTATAAAGCAGTTGCCATTCCACATCGGGGTGCCTCTGCAATCGAGTGATCGAGTCTGTAATCTGTCTGTGGTTCGAGTTTTGGAGCACTCTGGAGGAAGTTAATCCTGCCGCCATTTTAATTCCAGTTCGTATTTTATTTTTCCGCATTGCTTTACTTTTATTTATTTTCTCGCACTTTACTTTGTTTACTTCCCGCACTCGCACATTTACTTTGTTTATTTCCCGCACTCGCACATTTACTTTGTTTACTTCCCGCACTCGCACATTTACTTTGTTTACTTCCCGCACTCGCACATTTACTTTGTTTACTTCCCGCACTCGCTTTAAATTACTCATATGAAAAACTATAAAAAGAATATTTACTTTATCATGTCTAACTAATCCCATAAAGGTTAGAATGTAAGGATCGTAATTAAACCAGTAATCAGTATAATTGTTCGTGGAAACACCTAAGGGCTATTTTATCTTTCAATTCAAGTAATTGTTTTTAACTATTTCAAAAACAGCCAAAAGCGCTTTGTATAGTTCATTAGGAGTTTTTAGATTAAAAAGAAAAGAGATTTTAAAACGATTTTCGGACGCGTTATGAGATTTAGAGTCTGGTTCATAAGAGCCTCTTTTTGCTAAGAAGTCCAGGTTAAAATACTTTTCAACTTTGTTAAGAAACTATATTTCTTAAAAATAGGTTTACTACTCTAACGCAGTACGCACCTTTTTATCCGTGACAATAGGAGGGGTTGATTAGAGAGTACAACTCGGTTCTGAATACGCGAAAGCGACAGTTCCTGTTAAATTAGTTCTTTTCAAAGGAGAAAACATTGCCCATAAGTAGTTCCATTAACAAGTACTGGATTATCATTGATTACGTGAATTACATTCGAGCCTGTCTTTTATTTATTATTTAAAATTATAATTTTATTTACCATTGCACCCTTACTAAAACCCTTAAAAATAGTTGCCTTAGATAAACACCATAACAACAGGTACGATAGATTGACACTTGGTCTTTGTGGATTCGATAATCTTTTATATTACTTTGACGTGATTCGTACACTTGCGAAAAACACGCATCAGCTATGCAAATGATGCAAAAGAAAAAACAGAATCTTAGGGTAAAAAATTAGGATATGACAAGAAGGGATGAGTTTTTTTTTGGTTTTGGAAGATGATATGCAAATGCAATGGTATGCAGTGCAGGCATAATCAAGATCCGGGATAACATAAGTAACTCAAAACACCCTAACAGGTAGACTTTATAAGGAAAGTTCTAGATTATTTACCCCTAGACCCACTCACGGGATAACTTATATGTTGACGGATAAGATTCCCAGGATCACGGACACCAATCGCATCAACATCATGCAACAGACTAGCTACATTATAATGGGAGTGCGAGAAGGTCTCTCCTGAGCGGAGTCTAGCACGAGGAGTGAGTCCTCGGAAACTAGCACTACACGACCACCAATATAGAAACGGGTTCTAAGAGTGGTTCCCAGAGTCATAGACCCTTCATGAATCAAGTCGCGCGACAGGCCAGCTGCGTTACAGCAGGATCTACAAAAACGTCTACTCTTAGGGGAAGCTTTCATGCTAGGCACACAAGACTAAACTAAGTGTTCCCTCTTCTTTTTCCAAGACTCGGGTGCAGAGCCTTACTTGTGATATCGTCCCAGAACCCAACAGGAAGACATAGCATATAATAATAAAAGAGAAAGCAAATAAAGCAAGTAAATAGGCAATAGGAGAACACAAAATAAATAAAACAACCAAGCAAAGTTAGCATTCTCGAATCGAGTCAATTTAGGCTTGACTCTCTCTTGCATAGGGTAATGCAAGTCCCCAACAAAGTCGTCGTCTATCGTACCTCGAAAAATATGATCCTTGCGATGGACGCGGAAAAAACATTCGAACAGAGTCGTCACCGAACTTTATTCATTCCAAGGAAGGAATAGGAAAATATCGATAAAACCATTAAAGGAGATAAGAACATGGTCATCGCAACCGAATTCTAGGTTCGGGAGTCGATTACGCAAGAGGGGAGGTATTAGCATCCTCTATGTCCGTTGTACTCAACGGGAACTTCTTGATGTGATTCAAGTGAAAAGTTAGCTAGGGTTATTTGTTTTCCTCTAGGGATTGTTTTTTAAGGGGAAAATGAGTGGTTTTTATTAAGGTGCTCGCTAAGGATTGGAGCCCCTGTGTCTACGTACTCCCTCGTGCAATGGGAAAGTCAGAGCATCGTAGTTCTTGGGACTACGGGTAAAGGTTTGGGGCAAAATAAAAAAGGTAGCTCGCTAGGATCTCGCAATCCTATGCCTATGTACCCTCATAGTGCAATGAGGAAGTCAGAGCAATTGTAGTTCGGAGGACTAAGGTTGGTTGGTGTCTTTTATAAACGAGTGTTTAGGTCACATTCTAGCTGCTAAGCGTTGGCTTGTCTGCTCGCTAGGGGGGGCTGGAGCACGAGTTTATATGCGCGGAAGAAAGGACTAAACAATTTTCTTTTGAGAAAAGTGTTTGAATAGATTAAAGTGTATTAGGGATTTGATTGAGAAAAAAGAGTTTGATTTGAGTAGGTTTTAGGATTTCGATTGCACGGGAGCGAGAAAACGAGGTTTAATTGGTTAAGTATTTTGAGGGAGAATGATGATTATTCGATAAACGAGACATTAGGCTCGCAACCAATTAATCGGGGCATTACTGGGATGCTAGATCCCAACGACACATTTTTTATTCAATTAATTACGGACTCGTGTTTATTGGACAACGAACGCCTTTATCCAAATAATTAGGGCAAGTGTTTTAGGAACGAAAGGTCGAATGACCCACAACCCAAGGCGTGCGCCCCAAGAGCGGTCACTCGAGAATCCAAGGAATGCAAGACTCCAAGAACTCATTTCTTTCTTTATTTAATTAAGAAAAATATTTGAATTTGATGCGTATTTTGATTAGACATATTTTAACCGAGTTGAACATTTTAAAAATGAAAGATCGAAATGATCACAACCCAAGGCGTGCGCCCTAAGAGCGATCCTTCAAGAACCCAAGAAGTGTTAGACCTCAAGAATTCAATATCTCCATTATTAATTAAAAATATATTTTGAAAATATTAGGTTAAGTGTTTTAATCGAATTAGAGTTTAAATGCATTAAAAGTTTTTACAAATGAAAGACGGAACGAACACAACTCAGGGTGTGCACCTCAAGAGCGTTCGTTCAAGGATCCAAGGGGTGCTAGACCCCAAGAACCCATTATTTTTGTTATTAATAAGGAAAAGGCTTGATTAAATGTGTTAAGAAATGATTAGTCAAATTTGAAAATGTTACTCTAGAGTTAAATAACTTATTGAAAATGTTTCTTTTGAATTGACTTATAAAGAAATAATACAAAATTAATCATAATATTTTTTCAAAATCGATTTATGTATAATGACAATATGAAGAATGTCATACACGATCATAACGCGGCGAAATTTCTATCTAATATTTTGACATTTTAGTGACACAACGACATGGAATTGTCAAGACCGTAGATAAATATTTGATTTAATTACAACAAAATAAAGCAACAATTCAATATTATTTACACCTTACCTTACGCTACTTAAAAAAAAAAAAAAAAACTAACAACAAAATCACATATGGAACAAAACTTGTTATTCCAAAATAGGATGTAATTGATTAATTAAGAAAATGAAACTATTTATAAACAATATAATGGACTAAAATGAAATTCTAAGAAACAATTATAATGCTAAAAAAATTATTAAAAAAAAAGTAAATAATAAAATAAACAAATAAAAAAAGATTTGAAAGGAGACAAAGAAATAAGTTAGATGTTGCAATAATTATGGTTAAAGTCTAAATAGAGTGAAAAACGCATACGAGAGTGAGAATGTGAGGGATTCACTAGCACTCTATTCACAACAATCATAAACTATTGTAACATCTTCCAAAACAAGCCTAATGTAAATGAATCTAAAATTTTAGTTACAAAACAAATCACTTTCAAGAAGGATAGCACAATCATGGAGTCATTGAGTTAACTTTATCAAACCAAATTAACTATTATTATTAATTCAAACAAAAAAACCTTAAACTTAAACATGACATTTTCTAACTTGGAATACACTTCTTTCTCAACATAATAAATTATCAGAAATAAAACAAGATAAGAAGCCTCCCTCTCTCACACACTAAATTAGACTTAGTGAGAACAATAGTTTGCATAATACACAAAATTCGGTTTGAAAATTTACCAAAATGAGATTCAAGTAGAAACAAGTTGTAACGGTAGCGAGAACTGTGCAATGTCATAACAGCAACATCAATGTATTTACCAAAAGTTCGTTACGAACAAATGAAATAACAATATCACGATCCGAAATCCAAATACACCTTGATATCAACAATTAAAAATGTGACTTCAATTCATGTAAACAAACAGCACAACTAACGGCAACATAACAACATCCCACAATAACTCGCAAATTCACAAAACTGTAACTGAAATCGATACGCAAATGAATATGCTGTTGAAATAGAAATTCAATCGAAGCGGTTACGCTGACAACGATATTCAATTGCATATACAATAACTAAAACACATAGCAACAGCAGCCAGAATTCGCACCAACATTTCAATTGAAACAAAACTGACTTTTAAGAAAATGCTCGATCGAAATTCAGTTAATCTAATAACAGCATTAACCACCACAACACGAACATATGAATGTATAAACACAGTTCATCCTTATCACATATGAATCTGCAGAACCATCACAACCCAAATTTCAAATTAAAAGACCGAAAAAACAACAGCAAGTTCGACAGCAATAATATCATATTAGTAACGCAACAACAACTTCAATTTGAAGCAAAAAAAGGAACACCTTAATAATTAACATAATGTTTATCATTCTACAACCCAAACTGACAGCAAGAAAACATTCAACAGAAGAACAAAGAGCAAACCGAACAATTTAATATGCTAGATACACAATGCTAGAAGCAATCACAATAGAAGAAAATTGTTTTGAATTGTTACCGCGACGAGACCACGATGTAATCAGAGCTAGCTCAATGATGAACAAGAAGTAAATTTTGCCGACATGCTTCAGTTTGCGCGACCTCACAGTGAACACAGTGTCGTCGTATTATCGCGCTAAACCTGTTGTTGAGTAGTAGTTGCGATTGTTGCTGTTATGCTGAACCATAACCGAAGTGATGCAAAACTAAATCCAAGATGCCGAATAACTGAAACGAATCGATACAACATCGTCGAATCATTATTCACACACAGAACCGCAGTAGTGTGTTATTCCCAGCACGTAATCACTTCCAATATCGCATCCGATTCGAAACCTGCATATGAAGATGACAGCAACATAATTGAAACCGACAAAACAGAAACATATGCGAGCTATGTTGTTGTTGTGGTGTTGAATCAAACTGCAAGTTGTTGCCGCAGAGTATTATGCACGCGAGAACGCAAAGATGAAGCGTTGTTGAAGGGTTAGCGCTTCTGCTGCATTTGTTGCTTGAAGCTCGTCACCGGAAGGCACATCCCCTGCGCAACAATCAACGGCAAAACCAACATTGTGATTTCCGGTGAGAAACTGAGATTTTCACGGCGAGCTTATGTTGAAATAGTTGAGGTGGCGGTGTATTCAGAAAGTTTTAGGGATGGATGCGGTTTTGAGGGAGCACCATGTGAGGTTCGTTGTGGAGGTTGAATATGAGCTGAGGGGGAAAAGCTAGGTGAAGGGAGAATCGATGGTGGTGAGAAAACCAGACGGAGGAAAAAGTCTGAGAAGAAATGGCGGAGGGAGGAAGCGGTGATGGTTAAATTCCGGTGGGTTCCTTTGATTTGCGGAGAGGAGATCTTCCTTTATTATTGTTCTAAAAAAACACGAGAGAGAAGATCCTCCCCCCTCTGCCAGCCACCCCTCATTTCTTATCCTCTCCCCCTTTTTAATTAATATTGTTTTATTTAATTAACTTTAATAATAATAATAATAATAATATTATTATTATTATTATTATTATTATTATTATTATTTGGTAATTAAAATTTTTTTTGCCAACACCTCAAGCGCGTGGCGTACTATAATTGGATAAGGTGACAAGAATTTTTAAAACCACTTAATTGCGGGTGGACAAGTGTCTTAATGACATGAATAAAAATATTTATATTTTTTCTAAATTTTTATTAATTAAACAAAATAAAATAAAATGCTAAATTTATAATTGGCTAATGAGGAAAAGTGAGGATAAGGCATGTGCACCCTTGATTAAATTTAAACTAATGATCCATATTTTATCAAAGAAACACACTTAACTTAAAATGTCAAAAATTACCCCTTCTAGAAGCTTTAACTAATTTAATAAAATTAAATCAATTAAAAACCACTAAAAATCACAACTTATTAAATAAACATGATAAAAATAAAATGAAAGTATGAAAAATTCTAATTAATTATTCTAAGTATTTTGATGAAAATATAAAATAAAGATAAGGTAGAATATGCATAAAATCAAGCAACAAAAATACCTAAAAGATTTGATCGACCGCATCAAAATGATTAGCATGAAAATACAGCGCCTGGTCAAATTTGAAAATTGACCGGGACCGGTAAAAAGGTTCAGACCGATCAAAAAGTGACTGAAATTTTTTCGAGAGATAAGGCGAGCGCGCTAGGTCAAGCTTTATGGAAAGTAGGTCAAAATCACTAACCGTCTGCAAGCTTAAATTTGAAACTTTTCAATCACTGATTTTTCTCGTATATTTGAGACGTAATTCAACCAGTCTGTCTGTATAC